>JASANC010000153.1:0-88557 GCA_030248135.1 Theristus sp. LFF4_11 | reverse complement strand
CTATGACAAGTTCGGCGGCCATTGACGTTGGCTTGGCATACTTGCCCCGGGGTGATGAGACACCGTGGGACACGAATGTCTGTCTGCCGGTCTTGCCGCAAGACCTCACTTTTGACAAGATCAACGACACGAGTTGCTGAAGAATCATGTTCGCCCAGACGTACCTCGATTACATCAAGGGCGATCCGTTTTCTCACAGAGAACCCGGGTGCTGAGATCGCGGGCACCTATGCGCATTGGGTACCCTGGTCACACGAAGGGCGCTTCTGAGGAACGCACCAGGCCAAGCAAAGTTCTCGGTCATTGAAACACTGGACCGACGGCTCATGGTGCACCAGTACGTGCTCCAGCGAGAGACTGTTCTCCGGAAATCCCTGCTACATCATCCGGCCCGGCGCATATCGACCACGCGATGGTCCCACGCTGATCTTCGCTGGTTTAAGTTCGATTTCCCACGATCGCAATCAGCATCGTCATGACATCGGCGACGAGCTACTACGGCTTCCAGTTGGCCCATCGGCTGTACGACAACGAGCTGAAGGCCGGTCGACGCTTCTGTTTCCTGCACAGCGCGAGAAAACATCAATGCCCCGGGGGCTGTGAGCCGTCTCCACCGAACGAAGAACAGATCTCTCCGAGGCCGCCCGACAACTACCTTGGTCGACAACACGATCCGTCGACACCGTGGTATGATCGCAATTTTATTGCTTTGGGGGCCAAGTACAATGACACCACAAAGCACGAGCTTCAGCACAAGGATGCCCCGGCGATGTTGCTCGCTGCCGACGAGGAGACCTTGGTCGACTTTCACCTGAGGACCAGGTGTAGTTGGCCAGGCTCATTCTCGATTGGCTCGGTCGAGTCGCTGGAGCATTTCGGAATGGTACGTGCCACAGAGCCGGGCCAACCAGACCGGTTCACTTCGGTGCTGGAGGAACATTCAGAGTTGTTCTCCTGCACAATGGAGGATGTCTTTCCGCTCACCATTACGGAGGAAGATGTGCGCAACCAGTACTTGTTGCGTGTCCAAAAGGGTGAGGTCATCGAGCCGATCCGCACACACCAAGACGTCGAGCTCTTGCTCGATCTGTCACACAAGATCAACATTTCAACCAATGATCTCTGCGGATTGTCGCTGCACACCATCACCGACTCGACGGACATCCGAAATCTCACGTTGGCACTGCTCGTGCGAACGGCGCTTCAGTGGATCTTCACACAGTGGCACCATGAACCGCACGAGACGTACTTCCAGTTGCTGAACGTGCTCATCGCGCTCAACCGACACGCGAACTCGCTGGGTAAGACGGGTAGACACATCCATCCGGTGTTCAAGTTTTTCAACCCGTTCACCAGTGAGCTTCCAAAGAAGCGCAGGTCAAAGCGAACAACTGAAAAACAGTTGTTTCCGCTCAAGTGCCGACGCTTCCTGGACGCACAGGCGTCGCGGCAGAACACTATCGCTGCCAACGCGCGAATCTGGTGGTCAGTCATGCACAATCACTACTGCATGCCGTTTAAAGACGAACTGCGTGCAGCGATCATGGGTGGTAGTCCGACTGAACTCGAAGACGCGATCAAAAAGATCCGTCGCGAGATGGTGAAATGGCACGCGCCGCCACGTGCTAGCCAGCTGCAATTGCACAAACAGGTGCGACGAGCGCATGAGGCGCAAGTCACACCACCGCCACAGCGCACTGAGTTGCTGGAGCCAGATCCGCTCTCGGCTCGGACACCTCCGACGCCAAGTGATCTCACGCTCCAGCAGGTACAAGCGGCGCTTCAGACATTGCAGCAACGCCAAAAAGCACTGGCCAAAGGCAAAGCGCTACCGCCGCTACCGCGGGTGGTTCCAATGCAGCAGCCAATTTTGCTGCCAAACATGCCTGGCGCTGTGCCTACTAGGGCGTATCACACACAACAACGCGTTGCAAGCCAGTCACAGGTAGCCACGCCGACGTACGATCACGCCACACCGCCGCAGATACAACGGGCACAGAACGCGCTGGCGGAAACGCCGCCTGCTCGACCTGGTGCACAGGCCATGCAACATGCACAGGCCAGTCAACAGTTGCGCGAACAGATGCTCATCGATCCGGCGTCCGTCAGTGCCATCCTCGGTCCGACACCTCCTCCACCGCCACCACCAGACGACGGCCAGTTTCGAAAACCAACAACACCGGCCCGCCGCGCAGCCGCTTCTCGCACAAGATCGCAGGAGCCACCCATCAAACGAGGTAAAGAACAGATCGTGTACCCGCCTTTTACGAGAGGCGCACGACAGGAAAAAGAGCGTCAGCGTCGAAGGGCTGAGACGGGTCGTGCTAGCACTGCCAGCTCGGACACTGAGTCTGCCCGACCTGCAAGTAGTGCCACATCGACGTTGTCCGCCAGAGACACTGAGCTGCTGACGTGTCCTCGTAGGGGTTATCTATCAGACAGGTCAGTCGAATATGACACCAATCTGATTCAGAGCTATTGGCTTAGCGCGGCTGCAGAATACAATTATCAGTCAGTGCCAGAGTTGTTCTCAGCCATGTGGGAAGAGGCAAAAGCACTCGCGGCCTCCAATGGCGAGTTCAGCTTGCTAGATCGTGCGAATCTACACAGTCGACCTGATGTAGCCAAGGCGCAGAAATTCATGCGCCCTGACTACCATGCGTTACAACGACCGATCTATTCACGAGATCAGTGGACTGATCTGCTTTTGGATGGCAGTCCAGAGGCAGTCGAGTTGCGCGCTGCCTACTATGACGGCGAAAGACCAAAAGCCGGCGATTTCATTCTGCCGGTTGACAGTTTTTCGTGCAGACAAATTCAGGACGTTGGCCGTCGAATGGTCAGCAATCCGCAGGGTTTCTTGGCGCGAGCCGAGGAGCAAGCTGCTGCACACGTGCCGAACACGATCAAACATCTGGCACTCTTCATCGCGAGCCGTCCGCAGCACGACTTCCATGGTGCACCATCTGATCCTCGAATGATCGGGTCAGCAACACCGGACGACAACTTGGCGACAAACCAGGCGTTGGTCGAGGCTGACGCCGAACGCGAGAAGGCAACGGGCACGCAGCTGCACAACATGTGGCAGCCGTTGTGGCTTCCGCCGATCCGACCGCCGTCCGACTTCTGGACCGCAGAAGAGTCGCACATGCTGATGCGCCACTTCAACGTTAGCGGTACGTTACCAACAACTGAGAAGGAACGCAATAAGGCAAAGAAACAGCGAAACATCCCAAAGCTCGCGTTCGTAGACCTGGACACCGCCGAGAAAAAGCTGGCGGAGAAAATGCAGCCAAGAGTCGTCACGGAATTTGACGACGAGTTTGCTCGGGTTGCTGAACAGAATCGACGCCAAAAGCGTCAACAATTAGCGCAGCAACATCCAACGTTCACGGCCCAGCCGCAGCGGTTGCAACAGACCGCCGCGACTGGCATGAGTATCGTTAGACAACCAGCGCCCGCTGCTGTACAGACGCAGCAGCCGGCTGCTCGACAAGAACACATGGACACAACCGAGCCTTCTGCATCTGATACGAGTCAGAAGCAGAAGCAGCAGAAAACACAAAGACCGTTGTGTGGCCACTGTGAAAGTAGTGGACATACAACAGACAAATGTCCTGACGTAGTGCAAACCATCCGTCGCAGTGAGCGGTTGGCGTCGGCAACGGCGCCACAGCACGAGTCACCAGCGGACGCGTGCGAGCTCGGAACGACGGGGTGCCTTCAACAAGTGACCGTCAACGTCACGCCGATGTCCGACACAACGGCGCAGCCGGCCACGGGAACGAGCGGTGCACAAACGCGTGCCGCTGATAAATCAAAAATTCCCAAATCTCAGGCAACCAGTGTCATGCAGCGTCTCACGTTCGACTCGACCAAGCCGAAGTCGGAGGCCGGGACACACGCGGGCACTCACGCGCAACCACAGGCGGGCACTCACGCGCAGGCGCAGGCACGGGCGGGCACTAGCACGCAGGCCACGGGCGCCAACCAACGCGCACGTCACGCCACACGGTCAACAGCTGGCCATCGCGAACGCTCGCGCAGTTGCTCTGAGACACCGCCGTTCGCTCGCACGGTCATCGTTCGGGCGCGACCCACGCACGCGGCAAGGCGCACACGCACGTCATCAACATCACAGCCGAAACGTTCGACGCCTAAAAAGAAGCGATGATCGTGGACGCTCTGAACTCTGTTGGTGCATAACCTTTGTGATTTTCATTTCATGCATAGGTGTTTTGATAATCTAGGACTCGTAAAATTGGGTTAGGTAGCGACGTCAATTACTAGGTTTTTGGCCATCGGCTGCTTGACTCCGTACAACAGTCTTCTATTTTATTTTTTGTCTATCTCGGTGTTTTTGTTTTCTTTTCCAACCTCGGTGTTCTTTTCCATTTGGTTGTCGATGACTCACATTTTTGATTTGTAGTATTCAATGCCTTGCTAACCAGTTTACAAAACGTTTTTCGAAAAGTTTTACTTTTTCAAATGTTTTTGTTTCTGTGTTCTTTTATTTTGCTTTGCATTGATCGATCAAAAATATTTCGATACTCATGTACAACTTTCCGACTTTTATTGTTTTTAATTGTCGACTCGTGGAAGAGTCTTTTGTTTTTCGGGGGGAAAGTTGTAAGGTTCATGTTTTCACAATTATAATAACTTTCCTGCCCACAGTAACCTTGTGTTGATTAATGGTGATCATAATGTTAAACTATTCTTTTATGTTAATGTTCCACCCATGCAACGTTATTGGTGATCACCGTTTTAGTGCATTTATTCTTGGTGCTACTATTGATTCAACAGTTCTCATACTCTCGACAACCAATAAAACTCTTCCAAGCATAAACGCTTCGGTCGATTGTTTGTTGGCTGTCGACACGCAACGTTGTTGTCGCGTGTCGCCTCAATAACAAGGGCGACTCGCGACTGGGCGACATAGGCGAAGCACCGTTAGTTTTATGAAATAATAACAACTACTCGTTGAGTACGTTTTATCCAGCACGTTTTAGCTTTGCCTGTGTCAGTCGCCCATCATAACCGTGTAACCGTTTTGTAATAATAATATAACAACAGCTACACAAGTAATTTGAACGTTTTATTCTCAGTAGTCACACATTTACTAAACAAAGAATGGGTGACAGAAACCGAAATCCGCATTATGTGAAGTTGGCCCCGCCTTTGAGTCAAGCGGACGAGAAGGCTGGCGGCCCTCTCATGCGGTGCAGATGTTTGACTGCCAGCGGCCAGGCCGGTGGAGCTGTCCGCGAGGCGCGGACGCCCGAGCTGGACACTGGTGGCCGAGCACCTGCCTCACACCGATTCGAACGTTTGCAACATTTGCAGTTGATCGAGTCCATAACGTTTCTCTCTTTTTTTTGTTGCAGGCAATTGGCAGCCGTCTGTCGTCGGTACAAGGCAGTGCCAGCGATTTGTCGGGCATTTGTGCGATTGATGACGATGAACTCGACTTGGACATGGCCGGTCATCCGCTCAGTTCGCCGCTTGCGAAATTGTCGCAGGTGTAGTGTAGTTATAGTCAGACACGAACCCAACAAATATTTATTATGCAACTAAAGAGGCATTCATGAAGCAGTACTTAGTGACCGAGTAGCTATCTGTTTTAACAGACCTACGCTGTCATTGAATGCTGTTTCATGAATGCCGCTTAAGTGTTTTCTTCTATTGGCAATCTTCCTCCAGCTGTGAAATTTTGTTGATTCATACAAAAAAAACGCTGTGTACAATGAATGTATGTGCAGAATCTGTGTAATTCTGTTGTTAATATGTATTTCGTTTTATTGATTTGTTGTTCCCGTTCCTGAACAACCGCGTACCTCGGTGAGCTTTACTGTTCTGATTTTGCGTTGCGTTGCTGTCAGTGATTGCATTGTTTTGATCACAGTTGGTCGGTTTTCTTTTGTTGTATTTTTTCGGGGCATTTGCGTTTTGTTAGCACACAATTCGTTGGTGAACACTTGCTTTGTTTGAGCAGCTAGTTCGATACAAATTGGAGCTGAGCGCAGAAATTTTCCTGCTGTTAACGCCATGAACGTTCAAAACTGCCAGTTGTACTAAAGATCGGTGTTAAACGATTCACCTGAAAGTGTAAATTTAGTGTTGAAATGTGCATTTTTGTAAATTACCGTATTACCTCTATTAAACCCCCATGGGGGTTTATTTCTTCAGCGACTTCTGGGGGTGGGGGTTTATTTTTGGGGGGGGGGATTATTTTTGGGGGGGGGTTTATTTGGAAACCATTTTTAGGGGTGGGCAAAATGGCAAAAATACCTTCCATGGCAGGAAGGAAGTCGCAGAAACTTCTACTTTTCACAGAGATTTCCTTTGGTAACAGCCTTTTGTAATGAAATTACCGCCAACTCATCCCTTTGGGGCCTTTGGTAGCACAATTTCACCAATGTCACTGCATTCAGCCACTGAATTCGCTAGGTATGTGTTTCAAACAGGTTTCTAATAAACCCCCATGGGGGTTTATTTTTGGGGGGGGGGATTATTTGGAAACTTGTCGAGGGGGTGGGGGTTTATTTTTGGGGGGGGGGGTTTAATTTTGGGGGGGGTTTAATAGAGGTAATACGGTATCCCGTTTTTGATCACCAGTCAGTCACTTATGCGAATGTGTACGATATTTTGCTACTTTACAGAATGTTTTCAAAGAACAACACATTCTTTAGTTTTTTTGTTGAACGAGAATAAGTTTAATCACACGATGCGGGTATGTTACATGCTTATTTATTGACGTCGCTTCGGTCAGTTTCTTCTTTTGTTGCACCAATTTTCGGTGTTTGCCAAATTCCATTCCTTGAATTTCAGTTTTTGTATCTTTCCTGCTCTCTTGTTGTTTGAACCACAATTTCGGCTCCAATTTCTCTTCCAAGAAAGATAATTCCCTTTTTCTGTCTCGGAGGTTTTAGGTTTCTCCAGCTCCAGCAGTATAATTACTTCCACATTCCCCTCTCAACTGTTCAGATGACGTTTAGTTTCCAGTTCAATCAGTAATCATTTGCAAATTATTTCCAATAATCAATAATCAACTACATTATCTGGGGTGCTAAGCCGCTCAGCAAATGTGCAGTTTTCGTTGTTTTATTTTGAAATTTCAGTTTATTTTAAATAGCTATTTTTGATTTCATTGTTGAAGTGTTGGAAATGTTGTTTCAGAAATAAATATTGATCCTTCGTTTGGTTTCATAAACATGAAAACAATGCAATTTATTGCAAAATGTGCCATCAACGCAGAACCGTGATCATGAGTGACTTCAATCGCAAGAAAAGCATCAAAAGTGAAATTAAACTTCAAAAACATGAAATGAAAAACAAAAAATAATGAATGCACAACTGAAAGGCCGTAAAGCAAAAAAAGATCAAAACAAGACCGGCGATGGAAGTGAGATGCTGACAATAACAAATTCACAATGAAATACTGACCGAACCAAAAGTAAAATTAATGAAACCGCACAAATCAAATTCGTTTCTTTAAGAAACAAGAATTTAAGGAAAAATCAAAAAACCAAAAAAACAATGCAACATCATATCATAGGCCAAAAGCCACTCGTATGTGCGTACAATAATGGAGTTGTTTGTTGACTTCAAATAAGAAGCCATTGGATTGATTCCTTTCTGCACCGCTCAATCAACCGGAGCACATGACGCAGCTGTCCGGGTTGTCGATGGCGCACTGCACCATTTGCTGCTGAAATACAACACAATTCATCATGATACGCTTGCTGTTACAGTCAGATTACTAACCCAATCTACAGTCGAACTCTGCATTATACGGAATTAGCTGATTGGTTGGTGATCACGTGATGCATGCAGTCTGTGCAGGCATATTGCTGTGGGCGCGCAGTTCGCCTTAGGGTTGGCAAAATACCGTTTTTTTCAAATCGTGGTAAAAAAAACTGTATTTTTACCGGTAAAATTACGGTAATTTTACCGGAAAAAAAACGAAAGCCAAAAAGTTGTAAAAACCCCATATTTTTCGCAGCCGACTTTAAACTTGAACCAGGAATTGTGAAAACAGCTTTCAGAATGCTTTGTTCAAAATATCGTGCACCAACGAAGAAAATAAAATATGTTTGGGCTTGAAAACCCAAAAGGTCAGCAATAAATCGAACATTATCTTTTGCTCAATCGTTAATATTCCACCAATTACACAGGAAAAACCACAGCGTTTTAACCGGACAGTCTTTGGTCACAATAGACGAACACAATTTGCTGCAATAACGCAATTAAACCGAATTTAGATTTAGAATTTAGAATTTGAATTCAGATCAAAAAGAAAACAAAAAGAATTGTGTAAGAAAGACAATTTTGAGCGACATTTGGAATTTTTGAAATTTTCAGCTCAGCTCGGCAGATCCAGCCGATTCTTGCACCTCGCTTAACAGTTCTTTCAAAACATCAGTGTCAATTTCGTCATCATATTTTTCTTGGTCACAGATTTTCTCATTTTCTCATCAAAAATGATATAAAAACTCAGGGTCCGAAATTGAAAAAAACCGGAAAAATACGAAAAAAAAACCGGAAAAATACAGAAACGGTATTTTTCCCGTTTTTTTCAAGGCACCAATTTTTGCCCTGGTAAAAAAACGCGTATAAATACGTGTTTTTTTACCGGTAAAAAAACCGGTATTTTTACCATGCCAACCCTAGTTCGCCTGCACAGAAAGCATGCATGCACGTGACCACCAACGAATCAGCTGATTCCCTATAATTTAGAGTTCAGACTGTAAAAGCAACGCGACCGGCCCACCAACCAGCGTGACCTTCACTCGCATTTCCATTTCCGTCAGCAGTTCACTACCAAAACCAACCAACAAGCGACCGACCATGAGCTCGTCATTCTCCTTCGTGTCCCCGTCGTTTGCGCCACCGTCGCCGTCCGCAGTTTTGCGTTTCGGGTCCGCATTCTCATCGTTGTCGCGCTCACCAGCAGCCGTGTTCTTCTGTCGCAGCGCCAGTTTGTCCACCGTGAACTGGATCGCGTTCACGGCCGGTTTCGTTCGCAGATAGTACATGCCAGTTTTCAGGCCCTGCAAACCAGTTTGGCAACAATGAATAGCTGTGGTGGCGGTCTGTTCGTCTGCAACTTTCAAATTCAATGCTTTGTTGGCAACAATTAATAGCTGTGTAGCTATCTGTTTGTCTGCAACTTTTAAATTCAATTTCAGTGTCGGTGTGTGCGTGCCACATGCCTTCTTCCACCCGTAGAAGTGCATGCTGGTCAGCTTTGCGTAGTTCGGCTGTGCGATGTGAATGTTGAGCGACTGCGATTGATCGATGAACGCGCCGCGGTCAGCCGCAAAATCGATGATCGCCTGCAAAGTCGTGCAACAGTTCGGTTTCTGAGCGCACACAGTTCACTCAGCACAATAAAGTTCAAATTCATTTGTATGCCTCGCGACCAGTTCACATCGACACAAAACTTCCATTATGTAAACAAAACAAACGATGTCACGAAAAACTGAAGAGATACTGCGACGGCACGGCAGTCGAACCTTCTGTGGCAGTTCCCAGACGGTGCGATACAGTTGCTTGATGTCGTCCGGAATGCAATCGATCGACTGAATCGACCCGTTGTGATGCACGATCTCGTTGCGCAGCTCGTCGTTCCACAGCTTCAACTCGACCAGATCCTTCAGCAGGTGCGGGTTGACCACCTGAATGAGTGAACAAAAAACGTTTTTACAGAAAATCGAACGCACTCAAACTCGCAACAGACACTACTAGACAAGAAGTAGTCAGGAAAGTTTCGGAGAGCTTCAATTTCAGTCAGTACCATTGTGACGTGTTTTGTTTGTCTTGTTTCATGTTAATTGTGATTCTGTGCTACCTGGAATTCGCCGGAGAGCACACGACGCGAGTAAATGTTTGAGGTGTATGGCTCGAAGGACTCGTTGTTGCCGAGGATCTGTGCGGTCGACGCCGTCGGCATCGGCGCCAGCAGCAACGAATTGCGAATGCCGTGTCTGCAAGCAACAATGACGTCATTTCATTTGATCCCACTTGCAATTATGCTTCATCCAAATGTAGAAAAACACTGTGACCGACTTCGCGATTTTCTGTCGCAGTGCAGGCCAGTCCCAGAGATTCGTCGGCGTCACATTCCACATGTCGAATTGCAGCACCTGTGTAACGTTCAAAAATCAGTCTTGCCTATAAAACACATTCCATTCGAACCCACCAAAGCTCCGCCCATTCCATTTTATTTCGCGAAAAAGCAGGGAACTCCGACAAAACTGTATGAACATCATGTAGTTCGGATACCCATCCCAAAAACTCACCCCCTTGCTCACGGGCGACCCCTGGTAGGTCTCATAGTGTCCGTCTGTGGCAGCCAACTCGCAGCTGGCGTCCAACGCCGCGTAGTAGATCGTCTCGAAGATCTGCTGATTCAGCAGCTTCGCCTCTGCAGAATCGTACGGGAAACGCATCAGGATGAACGCGTCCGCGAGACCTTGCACGCCGATGCCGATCGGACGGTGGCGCATGTTGGAGCGCTCCGCCTGGACACAGGGTAGCTGGTTAGTTTCACGATTTCACAAGCTTCAAAAACACATAAATGGAATCCGGAATTAAACAGTGACCCACTCAAAGGCAACCCGGCCAATCAGCTAGTTCTGATCGTGATCTACTCTATTCCTACTATAATTGATCGTTCGCGCACGGATTGCATTGTGCCGCATTTCGATTAAACAAAATCCTAAAACGCAGACCTCCATGACCGGATAGTAATTGACGTCGATGATTTTGTTGAGATTGCGCGTGACGACCTTGGTGACGTCGAACAGCCGCCGGAAGTCGTAGGTCTTGTCCGGGCGTACGTAGCGATTCAGGGCGATCGAGGCGAGATTGCACACGGCAACCTGCGACACGAGAAACACCGGTTGACACAAAACCGATGTTTTCTGATTTCCAAAACTCCAAAATTTCTGTTTGTTTGTTCACCTCATCCGGACTCGAGTACTCGACGATCTCAGTGCACAGATTCGAGCATTTGATGGTGCCGAGGTTCTGCTGGTTCGACTTGCGATTGCACGCGTCCTTGTACAGAATGTACGGTGTGCCGGTCTCGATTTGCGCCTCGATGATGGCGTACCAGAGTTTCTGCGCCGGCACTTGCCGCCGGTACTTGCCCTCGCGCTCGTATCTGCAATCGGGGAAGTGTCAACTTGGAAAAACAAACACAGCTGTTATCAATTTTTTTATAGTCCTGCGACTGCGCGCGCAGACTAGAAAGGAAACCAGTTGCAATCCTTATGTGGCAATTCAAAATTGCCAAAGTAACTCGGTCCTATGTAGGGGACTCGGATCACTTGGTGCCAATTTTGAATTCCCGCGTGATGCATGAAACTGTTTACCCATTCATGCGCGCATTAAGTCTCGGGACCAATTTAAAAGATCATGCCGTATTTCTCCTGTGTGAGTATTCCCCGAACACTACCAAGCAACGCACGTTTCGTAGCGCTGCTCAAACGCGTCGCCCCAGCTGTCGTGCAGGCCGGGACACTCGTGCGGACACATCAGCGACCAGTTGCCGTTCTGCTCAACACGTTTCATGAACAGATCAGGCACCCTGCGACGCAACAAAACTTTGGTTACGGTTTTCCATGAAAGCTCGTTCATCAAATTGTAGTGAGAGGAGAGGAAATGCCACAACAAAAAAGCACGCGCACCACATCGCGTAGAAGAGGTCGCGCGCGCGCTGTTCGTCCTTGCCGTGGTTCTTTCGCAGGTCCAAGAAGGCGAAAATATCGGCGTGCCACGGCTCCAGGTAGATCGCAAACGCGCCCGGACGCTGCACAACAAACAAACAACAATAACAAGCTAGAACGCGAGTAAGATGACAGGAATAATAAATTCCGGTTTTTACAGATCACCTTGTTGCCGCCCTGGTCAACATAGCGGGCGGTGTTGTTGAAGACACGCAACATCGGCACGAGACCATTTGAGGTGCCGTTCGTCTGAAAGTGACAAGAAACCGCCATCCATCCATTCCGAATCTGTTCAAGTTTTTTCGACTCAACCAAAAACTCAACTGACCCCGGCGATGTAAGCGCCCGTCGCACGAATACAGTGCACGTTCAAGCCGATGCCGCCCGCCGATTTGCTGACCATCGCGCACTGCTTCAGCGTGTCGTAGATGCCTGTCGATCGTGAAAACTCGAGTTATTCATGCGCTTCTTGATCACTAACGGAAGACAGCAGACCCGACCTTCGATCGAGTCGCCAGCCATGGTCAACAGGAAACAGCTGGACAGTTGCGGACGACAGGTGGCCGCGTTGAACAGCGTCGGCGACGCGTGCGTGAACCATTTCTCGGACAGCAAGTTGTACGTCTGCAAGTGACCGCAGAGTCGGCTGTTGCGATTCTCGTCGCTAACCGCTCTTACTCAGGAATGGGTTTGTTTTCAGGCAAACAAAATTTGCAGACGTGCTGGTTTGAAAACTTGCTTATTTGTGCAGTTGCCTCAGCCAGTTTTATAAAACTTAAGAGACCAGTAGTGCTACACCACTGAGCCCCTGAGTAAAATCATGAAACATCACAGTTCCGTTTTTTTCACGTCTACTGACTGATTCGCCAATGTCTGCTCCTCAACGTGAAACTGGAAAATTGCAATGTGTTATGTTTTATGTTATCATTCAGGCGCTCAGTGGTGTAGCGTAGGACTATTGGCCTGCTAAGCGTTTATAAAATTGCCCCCTGGCATTTGCACTTCAAGAGCAGAAGAAAGCGCAACCTCGATGGCAGCGTCGATGTCCTCGCCGTGAATGCCAACGGCGACACGCATCAGCATGTGCTGCGGACGTTCGGCCGCTGGAAAAACAAGAAAGTGCGTAAAATGCAAGTCACGAATTGCCCAAAAACATCTAGTACGACATCACGTTTCGGTAAAATCGAAATTGGTACGCACTTTTGCCGTCGATCTTCAGCAGATACGAGCGTTCGAGCGTGCGGAAGCCAAAGTAGGAGTAGTCGAAGTCGCGGTCGTAAACGATGGCTGAATTGAGCCTCTGAAATGTAAAACGATCGTCAAAGAAACTCCACGTAAGAGTGGCGTTTGTTTACTGTGTGATTGCTGTCTCAGTCTAGTTTGTTTGCTGACAAATGGAAACAGTCTATGAAATGATCGCAAAATAGTTTCACGTTCACGGTTTCACCTCACCTCCGCATTTCTTCGCATGATCTCCATGTATTTCTCGGCAATCATTGGACAGCGGAGGCCCGTTTTCGGGTTGATCCACGAATAGAGATCCTCCATGACGTCTGAAGCGAAAAGCAAAAGATTCAAAGAGACGGAAAACAATGAGCGCAACAAAAGTCCAACAGAATTGTCGTACCGATGAAGACCTTCTTCGTCTCCTTGTGCAAATTGCTGACGGCAATTCGAGCCGCGAGTGTCGCATAGTCGGGGTGCTTTGTGGTCAGTGTTGCTGACACTTCGGCCGCCAAATTGTCCAGTTCAATTGTCGTCACGCCATTGTACAAACCAGCGATCACTTTTTGCGTCACAAGCACCTTTGATCGGAACACAGTTCGAAATTCAATTTGAAATTTAGAAAAACTTCAGTACTGAAGTCAAAGTCGTGTCGTCATAAATAAAGTCAGGTCAGTGTCACTCTCACTCACCGGGTCAACGTGAGCTGTCAGTCCGTAACAGAGTTTTCGAACACGCGATGTGATCTTGTCGAAGTGCACTTCTTCTTTGCGGTGATCTGTGAAGAAACGGGGAGTGGAAAAATTAAAAATAATCAAGCCAGTCAACCCGTCATACTCATAATCACAAGGTCCCTTCTTTCTCTCACCTCACTTGATCTTTTTACAGAAGCATAAACGACAAAAGAACACATCGCAAACTCACCCCGTTTTATGACAAACATCTTGGCTGTCTTGATCTCGTCTGATTCACTATCACAAAGTCAAATCACAACAAAACAAGAGCGAGCAGAAACTTTCAAATTTCAGACTCAAATCAAAATTGAAAAGCAAACGAAAAACAAAATTACAAAATTACAACGAAATGTAAAACTGCACTGCTGTCACAAACAATAATCACAGACAAAAAAACTAATTGTTCAGCTCAGTTGGAGTGGAATGGAATTTATTCTGAAAGAAACTGTTTGTTTTTCAGTTTTTATTTTTGCTTTGCCGTTCTTCGAGATGAGAGAAAATGAACGTTTTTATTTGAATTTCGCGGGTGTACAGATTACGGTAAGCGCGGGAGAACGACCGATACTCAGTTTGAACGCACACCACTGTGAATATGAAGAGGTTGTCAAACGAAACAAAATTCAAAATGCGCTAAAATAATGTCAGACAGAACAAGCAACTGAAACCAACACTGTCAACTATCAACAAGGAGTCTGTTATTTATGTTTTTTCTCGAAAAAAACACAAAAACATTTATGCAGGAAAAATAGAAAACACTAGGTATTCAGGCCACTTTAAAGTATAAACATGTCACACTTTTTAAACGCAATTTTGGCAGTAATACTCAAGTTGCATTGCATGTTCGTCGAATAAAAAATGTCCGCTTACTTCGCTTCACAACGAACATTTCCGCCAAGCCTGACGACCGTCGACGCTGCACGGGTGCTGCTGCCATTCTGATCAATCAAACAACTTCAAATTCACAATTGTAAAGCCTGAAGTTGAATGTAATTGATTACTGTTAAAATGATATCAACTGATCTCACAGCAACCTTGAAGCTGCTAAAAAAATACTGTAACCAGCAAAATAAAATATAACCAGAAACTTTAGTTCAAATGATGTTATCATATGCCAGTATCAGTTGTCCAACAAACGAATAAACAAGCATACCAATAAAATTATGGTGATCTTGTATCTTACCAATGATTTTTGAGAAATGCGGCAATTTTGAATTTCCCGCTGCCGCAACGGCGGGAAGTGAAGGCGGAGTCACGATGAGTGCGTTGCACGTGGGTGACCTCAGATGCCCAGAAAGCCACCCACCATACCCAACACTCACTCTTCTTACTGTGCTATTACACAACAGTCCAGGAAAACAATAAAAATTCCGAATACATTAGGCACCTATTTCCTTGGAATGAAACAAAACGATTTGGGTCACGTGCCTGGTCTGGTGGTTACTGGAAGGGAAGACATTTTTGACCAAGCAAAGGCAACAATAAGAATGCTGCTATCCCCGATATTCAGCCCCTGAGACCTACGCAAGGCCAAATATAAAAAAATAAATAATTTGTTGTAACGTGTATTTGTGTTTTACTGTTATAAAAAATAAATGACCGTGTTTTTACTGTTTCAGCTTCGATGAATAAATTGATTCAATCAATCAATCAATCAATCAATGCAACAACGGTTTTAAAAAACTGTATTTAACAAAATGCAACAATAACAAAGTGTTGTGGCATCAATAAAAACCGCAATTTGCAGCAGTCAGATGGACAAAATCATTACAGTCAACCATCTTAATCAATGCCAGTGAAGTGAACTTGTATTAAAATATAGTCTGCCACGAGTTTACGAGTCATCCAAGCACGGATCAAAATGTATTTGAAAAAGTTAAAAACGGCACAGAAACCGAGACAAGTACGATAACTGATGTGATTACTGATCCAAATAGCCACCTTAGTGAATTTGAAAAAAAATATCGGAGTTTATTTGTTGTGTTTGAATGGAAGTGAAAGTGATTGTACGCTGATAAAACGTTCGACAATAATCAATTCAGACAGTTTTTATTAATTGTGACTTGTGCATTGTTTATGTGTTGAATGTGCATCATTTTTGTTGCACTTTTCGTTGAGCCGTGCACGTGCACCGAACACTGAACTCGGCATCCATGTTCCATGTTTTCGGTTTTAAAATACGATCACCAGATTCGGGGCATCTCATCAGTCATCAAACGTACGGCTTCATATTTAAAAATATTTAAAAAAAAGTCATCAAAATATTTTTCTATTTCAAAATATAATATTTTTCTCAGCCCCACAATATTATTTTTTAACTTGATTTGATTTGAATTTGAACTTGAATACTGTGGTGTTTTTCTGAATGTGTAGAAAAGCGTGCTGTAACATACAACTCAAACAAACGAAAAACGGAATGTTTCATTTTTTTGAATATTGGTAGCGGAGGAAAGGGGAGGAATAGGAGGAGGAGGAGGAGAGGACACACGGCGACGACGACGACGACACACTTTCTTGCTTTTTAAATTGTTTATTGCTGTTTTTAAAAACGTCTAATTTTCAGTATTTATTTGCTGTTGTTGCTGTGCTGTTTTTTCGTCATCCTCGAGCTCACTCATTCAGCCGCACGCCGCAGTCCACAAAACAACAGAAGAGATCTACAAAAAAAACAGTGATGGCTGCAGACGACGACTTTCAGTTTCAAATGCCTGCTGATTTGCGCAGAGGGAAACATGTCTATCTTCGGTTTTGGATTTTTAAAATTGTGTACAGTGATTTCTCAGTGTGCGTCGAAGGATATATGCCTGTGATGTGAGTTTGGGTTGGGCGTGTTCGCGTTTCTTTGTTTCTTCAATACAAACATTCAAACCTAATTCAAAGGCATAGGCAACCCACCCGGCACCCACCCTTTCACCAAAGGCCCAAAAAGACGTTTTTGTTGAAAAGTAAAATAATTTTGTGTCCCACCAACGTTGACGGTGTTCCACGAGACGAGCTGGAAGAAGAAGAGGGAGGCTGGACAGGACTGGATTTGGAGCGAAGCGATATCGACAGCTTGAGCAAATATTTCAGAGGACAGAAAGACAGTGGAAAAATTGGGTTGTCAAAATTTGAAATTGGTTAGATAGACAGCTAAAACGTTGAAAAAACTATAAAAAACATGAAAGTGATGCTGCCAAATCATGGGGTAACTCTTGTTGTGTTCTGAATTCCAGTGAAAATCAAGACACGGTGCTGAAGTGCTGGCACAGCACACCGATCATCGAGGCGATCACGCCCGTGTGCCTGAAATCAGCCAGCGGCACGTTCTACCATCTGCAGGGCTCGATCGATCGAGACGCCGCCAGAACATTCGGTCGGATATTGCTTGTAATTCTTTTGAATTGGGCTGGTGGACCATGAAGCTGAGCAATCGCACTTTTGTTTTCCTACTTTTATTTTGTTCTGGACGAAATTACGCGGTTTCCGCGCGATTCCAGGCCTCCCGAAGATGTTGGTCGACCAGTTTGAGCGCGGTTTTCCGCCGAAATGGAAACAGCTGATCTACGAGTATGGAGTGAATTGGTCGGTGTCATGGGTGACGGTTTTAGAGCTTCAATATATGTATGCGCAGCATGTCGAAAAAAAAATCAGCAAAAAATGTCAAATATTTCACAAAAACAATCGCGTTTCAGCGGGCGTCCATCAACGAGCAACATTTCTCTGTGGCACGAGGCGCCCTCCGGCTGGCAACAGCAGTCTCGTCGTGCCTCGGCGCTCCGGCGACCGTCTTCCGTTTGTCAACAACAGAGCTCACGACGCAGCTCACTTGCGCTTGCTGACGCTGTTGAGCGGTTGGTTCGGTTGAAATGCAACACCGGTTTCGGTGCATTTTGCAGTTTCGATTTGATACTTCACTCCACTGATCGCGTTTGTTCGTTCCGTTCAGGTACGCAGCGTCCAATCGTCTGCCTCCGTTGGATCATCAGCACGGCCCATTCGATCACCAGTCAACGGCCGATCACCAACGTCGCCCGAGCAGTATTCTGCCGGATCGCAAGTCGTTGATGCCAGCGGTGCATGAGCAAACGGGGCATAGTGGCGATGATGATGATGAGCAGAGTGACGAAAGTGACGACGACGGTGAAAACGCGTCAACGTTGTCGAATGAGGACGGCCGGAAAATGGAAGACGCTGCAATGCTGAATGGAAGCTACACCAAACGCAAGGACGCTGCTGCTGGTGCCTCAATGGAAACGGTGAACGTCATGAAAATTGTCGAGATCGGTGCGTTTGTTCAGATTTACAGGGTGTTCTCTGTATATGCGTCTGGGTTTTTGTACAAACTTAAAAGTCGTGCACGATTTGGAGTCTTCGTGGTTTGTTGTGGTGATGTGACTGTTCGATTTTTTAGCAGATGAAGACGATGCCTCACTGAACAATGATGAGACACAAGCGAGCGATGTTGACGCTGTCGAAGCTGTTCCGTCCCCACGACGCCGCTCCGCTCGGCTCGCGACCTCAATGGCTTCCGGTCCGTGCCAGTTGTGCTTGCTTGCTGGTGCTTTAGTTTTTTCGTATTGTTTGATCAGGTTGTTCCTGTTTCAATCAATATTCTTCTTTTTTGTTTTCAGACCAACCGAGCGCAACGCTAACTGACCATGAACCGGTGGCGCCGCCGTTGGGTCTGTCCAAAACACTGAACACTCCAAATCAGCAGTCATCCACTGTGAGCGAGCAGCGCACATCGCAGAGCACACCGCGTCGCTTCCACAGTCGACGTAAAGAACAAACGAAATTACCGTCGGATGCTGGTTGGCTACGTTTCTGCGGTTTTTTGTTTCGGTGTTTTCAAGTTGGGTGGTCTCTGATTTGCCCCAGTTGTCCATTCAACTTTCAGAACTCACACCGAATGCCCCAGAGCCGGCCACAACCGATAAGTCGCATGCACGCACACCGGCGTTCGTGCAATCTGAGAATGCGCCGCGACGTTCGGAACGCTTGTCCACTTCAAAACTTGGTTTGAATCGATTGTTTTGTTAGCTTTTTTTTAAATAGAAGTAGTCTGGTGTCCTGCGAATTGTTCGTTCTAATTGTTGCAGAGCCAACTGAACTGGACGCATCAAAGAGTGCCAGCACGCCAGTCACAGCCGCGAAGACTGCTGCCGCATTATCGAGAACACCGACGGTCGTTAGCAGGGCTGGTACGGCGGCAAGCAGGAATGCACGCGGGTCATTGAGCACTCCAAGGAGGTCGGCACGCTTGGCCAGAGAGCAAACCGCCGAAAATGGGGGCAACAAAACGGTGCATGCTGCTGGTGAGGAGGCTGAGATGGCGCAGTGGTGGTTCTGTGGTTTTTGTGATTCTATGGGGATGATTGGCTTTGCCTCATCTCATTGTTTCACAATGAATCTGAAACTGAATTTTGTTCTAAATGTAATTTCAGCCGTGGATACAAAGAATGATCAGCAACCGGATACAGTGGAAAATGATGCAACACAAAAACTATCGGAGACGTCCGCTGAACCAACCGAAACAACAACGGGACACATCAAAACTGCTGAAATCAACAACGAGACACCATCGATCACTGAACCGTCAGAAGCGAGCGGAACTGAACAGCGTTTGGGTGAGAACGCTGCCGTGGAACCAACCGAAACAACCGATGCTGCGTTCAAAATGCCAACGGCACAGCCACGAAATCGTCCGTTCGCGTCTGCGATTCCAAAAAGTTCGCTTTTGGTTCTGTCAGACAGCCTTAATTTCAAAATTCCCAACAGTTGGGCATTTCAGGTCACTGTTCTTATTGGCTGATGACATTCAGTGACTATTTTGTCATTGGTCAAACCGAGTAATGCCGAAAGCAATGTTAGCGATAAAAAATAAGAGTAATTGTAAAACAGCGAGTGGGTCACTTTGCGCGCCCTGCGTAGTGAACACTGGAGCGTTTTAGCCCCTCGTACAATAAAACCAGTGTTTCTATTAGTCCATTCATTGATTTTACCAACCGAGTTGCCCTTATTTCGCACTAAATTCAGACATGGCTGCGCTGAAACACGATGCGTCAGTCGATTCCGGACTTGGATCACCGCCACGACCAAAGGCGACGCTGAAGAACTGGGTGATGAAGATCGTCTTCGATCCGTTCGGCGTTTGCGTCGAGGGGTTCCGAACGTGCGTTTCGGTTGAAGTGGGACATTTTTGGTTTCGGTTTCGAGAGAGGGGCACGTCAGACTGATAAGGCCGTCTTCTTTTTATGTGATGTTGGTCAAACAGGCGGACAGGCAGAGAACCTTGAAACAGTGTGGTGGTTCGTTTTGTATTTTTCAATCATTCTGTTCGTGTTCACAGTGACGCCGCCGACAAGTGCTGGCACACGACTGAGATCACGCATCGAGTGCACAGCCGCCTACTGCAGACTCGCTCCGGCGCTGCGTACGCGCTGCACGGCCCGCTGGACAAGGCGATCTGCAAGCAGTTTGGTTCGTGCACGAAGTGTATTTCATTTTGCAGGCGCTTTTTTCGATTTTCTTCATTTTTCCCAATTTTGTCAACCGCCCAACTGCAGGCTACCCTCGTCTCCTTGTGGATCAGTTCGCCGACGGCTTCCCCGTCCGCTGGCGTGAGCTGCTGCAGGCGTATCATGAAAATCGGTGAGCGTGTTGTCATCAAGTGACAAGTTTGGATGAATTGTAATGTAATCGTGTGGTCGAGGTGTGGTTTACACAGGGAATGCTGGAATTTGCTGGTCACCGGACCACATGCCGTCTATGTTGTTGTTGTTGGGAATTTTAGGCGATGTTTTAGCCAGGGCAAACCAAAAAAGCGTACAGAACGCCGTCGAGTACGGCGCCCATCGAGTTTTCTCTGTCATTAAGTTCCTATACAACCCTCGGCGGGGCTCGATCCCCCGAACGCACAGACAAGAGTCCAATGCGCTACCACCAGGCCACCACGAGGGTCACGAATCTATGCAGTTTTACCGTAGCCTCTCCGCTTTTCGCAACACAATAAAATCAGTGAATGAATGACAATTGCCAGCAAGCGTTCGAGTGCGTGCAACGTGTCGCAGTGGGACGAGACGCACACGGACACGCGCCAGCAGACGCTGCAGCAGCAGCAACACCAGCACCAGCACAACGTCACGGTCGCGTTGGCCGAGCGGGTGGAGTCGTATGCACGTGACAAGCAGCTACAGCCGGCAGGCGATGTGCAGCCTGGTGCTGCAGTTAGACAAGTGCAACGTAGGGCGTCGTTTTGAAAGTTTGACACCTCGAGCCCTACGATAGCGACCTGGACGATAGCGGCCTGGACGATAGCGGCCTGGGACGATTGCGGCCCGGGACGATTGCGGCCTGGGACGATTGCGGCCTGGGACGATTGCGGCCCACAAAGTTTTCATGCTTGTCACCTTTCCAGCAACCCCTTTTTTTGGGATGATTGCGAAATAAATCTCGATTTTTCTGTTTTAGCCGAGAAACAGCCGCCACCGGTGATGGAGGAGCCAGAAGCGAAACGTGCGAAACTGACGCCGAAACCGATGCCGGAAAGCGAGAAACCGACCGAAGCAAAAGAGCAGCAAGATGAGAAAATCAATGACAAGTCCATTGGTAAACACAGCTATGATCCATTTCGCAAAAAATTGCATTGTTTGCAAAAAACGGTCAAAAAATCGATTCTTCTCCGTTGCAGACGAAAAGCGACTCGACGGGAAGCCGAAAGAAAATCAAGAAAGCAGTGATGATGATGACGATAATGAAGCGGTCGATGACAAAGACGAGCAGAAGGAGCGAAGCAAGCGTGAACCGATCGTTGAGCAAAAGGCCAATCAGCGGTGCGCCGAAACGCAGACAACGCCGTCGGTCGAACCACGATTCAGACAATGTACGTTGCTGCATCGTTCTGTGTGTTTTTCACCTAAAGTTGGCTCGCTTTGTTTGTCTGTCCACTCCACTCCACCCGATGATCATTTTTTCTCTCAATTTCCAGCCCGTCCGAGTCCCCCAGCGTCGCCGCCCCTCCGTGCACCTCCGCCAGCGGCAGTATCCGCCTCGTTCAAGATGCCCACGGCACCGGTACGCCGAAAATCGTCGCTTCTGCCGCCGAAAAGCAAGTGGGAACGCGATGAAAACAGCTTCACCGGTGTGTTGCGAAATTTTGAGTCATGCGGTATTTGACCTAATATCAATCAGCCAAAAAAACTGAAGAAACGATCATTTCTGCAGAAGAGCAAGCGAAAGTCGAGCACAAACTGCAATCAGTCGGTCTGCACGATCGCGGCTTCACGGCGACCCGCAGCGGCCGAATCAGCAAGCCAAAGTTGGCCGGTTGGGCGAATCAGCGCATCCAGTACGACCGAGAGGGGAACGTGCGCGGCGTCGCCGATGCAACGACACTCAGCAGCTTCAGCAACATCAGTTTGTCGCTGGTGAGGAGCGGTTTGAAGCAGTGAAACACGAACAGCGGAACAGACTGGCATATACCCCTGCCGAGGTGTATAGGCACTTAATGACAAAGCAAACTCGATGGGCACCGTACTCTGTCGCGTTCTGTATGATTTTCTGGGTTAGCCCTGGCTAGAAACATCGCCAAAATCGCCAACACCAACAACAACGAATGGGCAATTGAAATATAGGTAGATTTAGCAAGTCGATAGTATGATTTTAGTGCTGTGATGTGTTTGGTGTGCCATTTTGGCGTCAACAAGTCAGAGTAAGTCTAATACACGTTCCTACTGTCGCGCAGTGACCACCCACCCACCAACATTCGTCAACTGAACATTCTCTTTCAATCATTGTGATCATTGATCAAAGCGCCTGTTCACTAATTGCAGGCACCTCTATCACGTGTGCTGAACTGTTCGGTGACGGAGAAGTCTCGTCAACAGGAGCAGTCCACGGCACGACTCGACTGCACTCACAACAGCAACAATCGACGATCGTCATCGGCCAGAAAACGCCCGCTGGTTGCGTACAGTGACAGCGAGGAGGAAAATGAGGATGATGACGATGATGGACGGACGAACAAACGGAGATACTCGGATTTGTACGATGACGGACGGACGCAGGACAGCCGCCGCTACAGTCGCTTCTATGAGCTGGACGGCGACGACGACGACAGTGACGATCAGCCGTTCAAAACGATCAATCGGTTCAAACGGAAACAGACAACTATTGGTTGGTGGATAGGCTCACTGGTGTCGACTGCTTCAATTGCCCTCATACATTGGCTGTATTGGATTTGCTGGATTTCCTGGCTCACCCACCCAAGCTGAGAAACTCATAGCGCTCTCGTAAGTTAGTTAGTGAAGCAACAGAAGATGGCGTAAAATTTCCTGACGCAGCAATTTGTGTGGTTTTGCAGACAGCCCGAAATATACCCGGCGACCGAAACACCACCAACAACAACGCGGCATCAGCCGAAAGAAGCAGTGCACCCGTCCGGAGCGTCCACCAACGAAAGCGCCGGGTCACACCACCCGGAAACCGGAGACAAAACCAAAAGCGAAAGCTGATCATTCAAAACGCCCGTCGAAAACAACGCGGGAACCGAAAAAGGCACACCCGAAAACCAGATCGCTGTCGCTAGCACCGGATCCAAAAGTGGAAGAGAAGGAAAACGAGGTGAAACCGACGAAGACAGCAAAGCAGCCAGCACGCAAACGGTGGACGAATGATGAGATTGCGAGATTGAGAATGTGAGAATGAATGGTTGCATTGCGCAAGCTGCATGTAACACACAATGATGGACAGCAGTTTTGCATCTACAATCTCTGACTAAACGCGCATCCCGATTTCTGAAAAATGCCTTTCTCCGATTCAAGGTTCATTATATTTTTTTATTCAGCGGCCTTCGCGCCGCCCGACCGGAAACCGCCGACGACTGGCACAAAGTGGCACTGGCGCTGGGCACCGGTCGCACGGGCGAACAATGCAAGAAATGTGCGGTGGATACGCTCGGCTATGACTTGATTGAGGATGACTTAGGTGAGCAATGGACAGGTTGACACTGATTGTTTGCACGTTTCCACGACGGTTGCCAGTATTATTGCTCTTTGAAAGGTGCTGCAGTGATGCATTCCGATCCAATATTCCACTGACATTTTCCACGCTTATTGGCCAAAACCAGATGCAAGCTCTGTCCAATCTGCTCTTGTGGCGACCGTTGAGACACTTGAAAAAAACCTAAAAAAGACACTTGTGGCGACCATTAAAAAAAACACATGCAGAATAAATAAGGAGAACATGAGCTCACTCACCTCACCGAACTGTCTGCGTATTTCTCACCTGCACACTTTGCCATTCACGCAGAGCCAGCATTGACGTGCAGTGCGGCGGCAGCGAATCAGAGCGCCTTCAACGTGACCGCACGCGTCGGCACGCTGTCGCATCGCCTCCAAATGAGCAGATTCATCGAGCGCCGTGTGCACGTGCAGGAGGATGAGAGCAACGAACAGGACGATCCGTTCGACGACCCGACCATCACGGCGAATGCCACCGCAATCAACGTGCAGGTGCGCACAGACGCGTGCTGCTCCGGCCAATTCATGACCGGGCTCGCGCGAAACTGGTGCTCGTGCATTCTGAATTGCGATAAGACACGCTGATTTGCTGCAGCGAGGTGCACACAGATCCATCACGCGTCATTCGAATCGAACGCAAGCGTGTGATCTTTGAGTTCGCATCATTCTTGGCGTGCAATGGAAAAAGCTCGCTGTTTGGCGATTTTCGCCACGTAGGTGGATCGAGAGTGGTCGAGCCGAGATGCATGGCTCGTCAGTGGGACGGACATCAGGCAAAAACTGCGAAAAAAGTTTTACTCAGATTTCTATTCTGAAGAAAGGCATTCTGATGTGATTTCAGATGCCGAGTCTCGCGGCGATGTCGGCCGACGACAGTCTGCTGTCCGCAATGTTCACGCCCACCGCAGTGAAACGGCGTCGTGCCGAGGCGGACGCGGCCGCTGTGGGCCCGGTCGATTCGGACTCGTTGACGCCGTGGTCGTGCGTGTCGTCAGCGTCCAGCAGGGTGACACGCAGTCGACGTGCGGCGGAGCAGAATGCGCTCGTGCAAATGGGCGATCTCACGCGGTTGGTCGTCACTGAGGGATACAGTGAATTTATAATGCAGTTTCGGCATTTGACTCTGACATGCTGCATGCATAGAGTTGTCTGTGGACCAATCTGTCGCCGGATTGTTTACAAGTCACAGTGCAACTGTATGATCATTCATACGTCCTTTCCGGTGTTGTGCTGTGTTATCGCAGATTTGTTCTGAACGTGTACTCCGATCGAAATGACTGTCGTCTGCTTCAAATCACCGGTCTGTCATCTCGAACTTGAGTTTGGCCCACGTGTTGTTCTCATGTATTGCGACGAAAACTGAAAGATCGACATGATTCGACAGTGTGCTGTGCATGAATGATGTCATTTCGGTGCAGCACATTTGCGAAGCGTCCACCCACAATACACTGACATTCGTGACAACATTGCAGCGAGCAACGCGCCCGCTACCAGCATCAGTTGCACAACGTCACGGTCGGCTCCGCTCGCGCCAATCAGACGACCGGACATTCCGGTTCGGGCTCGTTGCTGGAAAGAGCGATGGCCGCACGACGCACGAAGCAAACGGCCGCCGGTGAAATGTTGACGTTTGGTAGTTCGGTGACTTTGAACGAAATGATTTCGAAAGTAGCACACAATTACTACTAATGAGCACATACTATTCTGCATCATTGTATCTTGACCAAGAAGAAATTATTCGAACATCCACACCATGATACAGTTTGGTTAATTTGTGAATCACGATTTTCCAATTCCACCATAGACAAACGACTGATGCGCCAGCTGGCCGTCCAGGCGGCACGGCAGCGACAGGCGAAAATTGACGAAGAACAATACGATTCGGATGAGCAACACGATGAATACTTTGTGGAGGAGCCTGACGATGATGAACAGTTGATTGCAGGCTGATGGATGCGTTTACGTATCGTCGTTGCGTTTGGGTTTTCTATGTTTTGTTCACTTTTGTTAACGTTTGAACTTTTGTCTTGTGTCTGTGTGTGGTGAACTTGTAAAAAATGTCAGTATTTACGGTTGTGTGTCTGTTGTCTGTCTGTCTTTAAAATGGTCGTTTCTTTTAAGGATTTTGCTTATTTTGTTGTGCTTAATTTTTTAGTAATTTTTATTTTGATTCGTTGTTTTTTTTAATTTGTGGAACTCTTTTTATAAATATAAAGTTCGCTGTTTGCGGTTTCGCCAGGTCGACGTAGGTAACCCATGGCTTGTCAATGCGACGGACACCAGGCAAACCTGCCCAAACTGCCAGAACTGCCTTTTTATGTTTCTTCGTTGCTGTCCTTTTTATTGTTTTTCTTCATTTTTCTGAAAATTGTTTCGTTTATTGGAACGTGTTATGATTGTCTGAATTCGTGCACAATAAATCTAGTGACAGTTTTTTGGTGCTTTTGTTTTGTTTGTCGTGTTCCTTTCCTTGTTGTTCATTTTGCATTAATTTTGGTCTGCAGAGCAAATCAGCTCAGCTTATCAAGTTGCTAAATGTTGCTGTTTTTATTGTAACTCAAGTGAATCTGAATTGTCTCAAATTTGTTTTTGAGTATTTTTATAATACAGTATGTGTGTTTAAACCCGTCACTTCTTTCGAAGAATACAGAGCATGCGAATCTTTGAATTATAGTAAAATAAGAACGAATGTATCGAGTTTGGTTGACGATCAAACACCCCATTTGTGGCTAAATATGTATGTTCTCTTGCACCTCCAATCTTGCAACTTCGCGAGCTCTGTATTTTGAGAAAAAAGTGACAGGCTCAAACGAACATTCTGTGCGCACTGCCACATTTATTAATCTGAAATGGTGAATAAAATTCTCACAAATGGACTGTTTTGGTAGGTATGGATTCGGCTTCCAAAATGTATTGCCTTATGTTCTGCATGCCATCTGGGCATATCTGCAAATGTGTTTTTTTTCGAATAAAGCGAAATAAACTTGTGCGATATCAAGATCAAGATTTTCATGTCGATATCATTTTCAGAGTGAACGAAAATAGCAAAGTCATGCCACTGGATCAAAAGCGCGACGACGACGACGAATCGGAGGATGTTCGGATCGCGAAGACGCCGACCGATTTGCTGCGCATCCGGCTTGAGCGGTTGCAGAAGAACATTGTTCGTGGTGTTAAGTTGTGGAAAAATCACGTTTTTTCGCAAAACTGTTTATTGTTCCGCTAAAAAACCGATTTCAGGACAAGCCAGCACCGATTCCGCAGCCGAAGCGCGAACGCGCACCGCGCAAGCCGGCCGAGTTCGTGCGCAACGTCATGGGTGAGTGCCTGCAAAAGTGGCCTCACTAACGGCCGTAGTTTCGGTCTCCGGGTGCGTTTCGTTGCGAATAAGCCGGTCCAGATACGGCAAAACGGGCGTGCAGCGCGCCAGCTCGTCCGGAGCAAATGTTCGTATTCTGAATTGCTGGTCGAACGGACATCGCTCACGTGCGAAGCCTGGCTGACGCTGAAGTTGGTGTGACGTCTTAACCGCGCGCGCGACAGTGAACAACAACAGCGGCGTCAATTGAGAATATTGCACACAACCGCAACACCAACCGAGCGTTTTTTCTTCTTGTTTGCAGGCTCCAGTTCCGGCGCTGGCAGCGCCGAATTCCACATTTACCGGTGCAACCGCAAACGTGAACTCGAACGTCTCGAGTACCACGAGAAACAAGCGGAACGGGAGAGGCTCGATCGTGAGTACGAGGAGCGAATGCAGCAGAAGCAGCAAGAGGCTGACGAGAGAACGGCGAAGAAACGTGCCAAACGGTTGGCTCTGCAGCTGTGGTGGACGATCCGTGTTTTGCTATTTATTCTATGGAACTTTCCAGAAATCGTTGCTCATTCATTTTCAGCCTCAAGCAAAAGGAGCGAGCGAAGAAGCGTCGCGTGCAAGCAAAGACGGCGGCAACAACAGACAAAAAGTCTGACTCCGATTCCGACAGCGCCAGTGACTCGAAATCGGACGAGGAAAGGAAAAATGAAGAGAAAGCGGAGTCTGAAACTGTTTGCGATGACGCAAAGTGATTGTTGGATGTTGTTTCATTGTTTGCCTATTTGACAAATTCTATTTCTATTGTGCATGTTTGATTGTTTCCACATTTTCTGAAGTTGTTGTGAATTCTGTGTTCATTGGTTGCAGTTTTATTGTTTTGTTCATTTCTTGTTTTTTACTGATCCTGATCGGAAGCAAATAAAAGACGCGCAGAAATCAGAATGGCATTCTTCGCATATTTTTGAGTATTCCGATCCGAAACCACAGTCTGACACAATGCCTGGCTACGGTATCGGTGCAAATACCTTTAGAACAGTTCTGTTTTTCTTATTGCTTACAGTGTCGTCTCTGGTGTGAGCGAGTTTTGCTGACGCCAAAACTGGCAATCACAAGAGGCCATTTCACAGGGAAAACCGATTGACCGCAATTATTGACTGCAATAAAGAAAGTCAACTCGATTTCAAATGGTGGGTGTCTTGCGATTGGTGCGCGTAAAAAACTGGTCTAGAAACAACTAATGCTGTTGAATTTTCAACAGAGCAGTGCTGGTGTAGTAGTGCTTCATTAGTGGCAGTTTCGAGGCATAAGTGAGCGTTAACACGATGAATTGGTCGCATGGAGGCTGTCGCCAACGGTGTGCATTCATTCTCAATGATACAGTGTGCAGATTGCATGCTGCAAACGGCGCAATCAGACAGACAGACATGTTTGAATCGACAGCAAGATGCGTGCCCACGCAAAACAGTTTGCTGGCCTGTGCAAGATCACCGGAATTGTTCTCAACCTGCGCACATGCAAACGATCATACAGTCAAAACTCAAAATGCAAACTGATAACATGATATATTTCACATGCGACATTTGACACACACAGGCGCTCTGCTGTACCCAAAGAAAAATGAAGACTATTAGTGTGGGTTTGTGGCGTGTTTGCATGCATACCTGCGTGCGCACACGATCATGCAATACACACAATTTGACCGCGATGTCAAGGACTTTTTCACTACAAACGCAGTTTTGTATACGTGTACACACACACACACACGCCCAAAGTGTCTTGTGACACAGAATGTTTTTTGGTAGGCATCGCAAAAACGCTAAAGACGGGCGATCATGCAGATATTGCTGGAATGTTTGTCATCGGTGTTTAGCGAGTTTTTCCATCATTTTTTTCATGCAAGTTGCGAGCGTTTTTTGTGCTTAGCAAGGCATGTAATTGAATTTTTGTAAATGTAAACTCTGACACAGCAACAAGTTCTTTTGCAGGAATCGATAGTAACAAACATTGTTGTCAGATTCAAAGTTTTATAGCGAAGCATTTTTGCAAACGGAACATTTGATCAAAAAATCAAAAAAACAATGCTTTTTACAATACAATCGAACGTTTAGACAAGTTCGAAAGCGGTATCTTAAACATGAATTGACAGCGTAGAAAAAAAACAGATTGTTTTGCGTAAACACACTCTGCACACAGCTGACAAATTCAAACCAACTACGTACATAATTTACGGCTTAACTTCACAAAATAACAAAATTGAATTACAATAAAAAAAGTTTATCACTATTCTGTTCTTAATTTGACACGAAATGTCACATGAGCGGTATTAGTCCGTAATTATAAATTTGATTCCCATGCAGGTCAGAAACAAAACTATTATGACAAACAATACCTCGATTACATACAAACATAGAAATAAATGACAACACCACGTTGAAAAGGCTAACACGATTCCAAACTAAAGGCAATAAATACGCACAAATTTTACATAGCCTTGAGAAGAAGTTGCATATCACTTGGAAGCCCATTGGAAACATTGTTTTTCAAAACAATCACTTTACTTTTTTCAGCATTTAGGTGAATCAGCTCGAAACAAAAAGTGCTTTCAAGTGCAAATATCATTAAGGACACAAGCAAAGAAGCGTTTAGCCATTTAGCTTTCTTTTTGACTTTGACACATGCAAAAACTTTCTGCGGTAAAAAGCAGTGAAAAAAACGGGTGATAATTGAAACGACAGTGTCAACCGTAACGAAGGTTGCACAGCTCGTTTACTCATGTGAAACCAAATAAATTCATAAATCGTGTGATTTGAGCACCGACAAGTCCAGTATTATTTGTTGGTCGCAATAAAGTAGAATTGTACAGCAACAGCAGGTTATGTGGCGCGTAATTATGTTTACAATTTATTATGGCTGTCGAATTTTTTCTTTTTCTTTACTGTAGAGGTCATATCCACGCAAATCCAATGTTCTCTGAAGCAATCAATAATTTCAATTTGTCGTTTTAATCCTGCGCTCAATACATGGCCTGTGCTCGATTTTCCTCGTGTCCGTGGTATTCGAACTGGTCACGTCCAATGTGCATTTTTGCGACGCCGTTCTGCATTCGCCCGTAGTCATAGTCCACTGGCGGCGTGTCGGGTCTGCCGATCTCTGGATCAGTGTCCAAGCCGTCCCCGTTGGTTAAATGTCCATTTCCGTTGGCAGCATTCGGTTGGCTGCTGTCCCTGTGTATCGTGTTCATGAATGCCTTCTCATTCAACATTGGTCGACGATAAATACCCGACTCGAAATTGTCCCAGTACGCCGCTTCTGCTTTCGACGACGCTGCTCGCGAACTGCTGCGGCTGTTCTGAAAGTGTTGAACGTCTCAGTTTAATGGGAAAATGCTTGGGCTTGTCGCAAGTTTTCAACCTTTATTGTGTATACACTGGAGAAACAAACATTGAACCCACAAAAAGTGCTTGGACTAGCGCGCTCAGTGGTTCAGATAGAATTAAAACCGATACCTTAAAATCAGCATGCCATGTTTTTTAACAAACTCACCCGCTTATTTTTATGACGCGACGATACAGGCGACTTTGTTCGCTGCCTGTAATACGTGTCGTATTGTGCATCATAAGCCTCGGGTGGTAGAGTGCCCGGCCCGTAGCTGGCCATTGGCGGTGCACCCATAGCCGATGGCATGTAAATCGGTTCCTCGTGAATGATTGGACCCGGTCCGCCGCGCAGCGTTCCGTACTGACTGCCATCCGGTGCTGTTACGTACGGGCCCTGATGCGCAAATGGCGACTCGGACATCATTGGCGGCGGTGTGCCGGCGCTCGGCGGGCCCATGAAACCGGGGCGCATCATGCCTGGATGTGGATGTGCCATCATCGGATGTGGACCCATGCCCATCGGTGGCATGCCCATGCCTGGAATCAGTGACACATTTGTTACTGACACTCGCGGTCTTTTCCGTCCTCAGCATCGAAACCGGGCAGTATGAAAGAGCATCAAAACATAACATGTTCTGAGAGAAAATCCGATCTATTGACAACGCTAAAACTGACCGGGATGCATCATCAGCTCAGGTGGCGGCATCATTGGATGGTGTGGCGGTGGGCGCATGGGCATCGGCATCGGCATCGGTATCATGCCTGGTGGTGGCGGTCCATGTGGACCCATCATTGGAGGCGGCAACGGCATTCCAGGGTGCGGCGGTGGATGTCCAATGAACATGCCTGGCGGCGGCGGGCCTGCCATTGCTGCGTGTGGTGGCGGTGGGAACATCGCAGGCATCATCGGAGCGGCCATCATGGACGCCGGCCGTCCCATGCTTCCATACAAGTCCGTCTCGCTGCCGACCCGTCGCGGCATCGTGCCCGCGCGCCTGCCGTGTCCGCCCATCGTGTGCGCGTGATACGGCACCAGCGCACCTTCCGCTATTCCTTAAGCAAAAAACACCTTGCCGATTGAACTTTGTCGAATTCAGAAATATCAAGTCTACACAAACTTACCGATTTCACTAGTCGCCTGACGATTCGCCTTCTCAACTGCTTTCTGTTCTTTCTTTTCTTTCTTTTTATAACGTCCAACGGCACTACTGGAGATGCTGGCAGTCTCGAAGTCGCCGGCCTGCTGCCGACGCTGCCACGTCTGTGTGCTGATCGCACGCTCCGACCACCTCAGCACATCTCGATTAGATCGATTCGTGCTCTCCGACCTGTGCAGCGTGCAACGGACGGTTATCAAAGATTCAACGATTTCGCAATACGCAATCAGCGTTTTGAAAACACCGCGTTCGCTCACCCATTCTCCGACGGGCTCGAGCTGCGCGCGTTGCCGTTGACGGCGCCCTTGATCGCCAGCGCACCGCCGCCGGACACCGCCGACTTCTCGTCCATCTTCACGTACATGCTGTCGGCGTACGCGTGAAAGCAGCTGCGCACCAGTGCGTTCGCCGCACGCTCATTCGTGCAAATGAACGCGTGACACTCGAGCACCTTGATGCCGGTCGTACGCCGGAAGATGGCGGCGAACATCGGCGGATGCCGCGAGTCGGGCAGATTGGCGAACGGCGAGTCGAGCGGCAGAAAGCGCTCGCCGCCGCCCTCGACCGTGTAGCCGCTGACGTTCACGTAGCGCACCGCGGCGCAATAGTGCAACGTCGTGATCGGGTAGAACGCGCTCTCCGTCTTCTGGTCGCCCTCGACGTACTCGACCAGTAGGCCGTTCGACCAGACGGACAGCCACGAGTCGATGCCCTTCGTTTCGGCCGTGTCGTCCGCCGGGTAGCGTTCGCGCAGCGGCTCTTGGATGCCCTGGAGACCGTCGGCGGTGATCGTCGGCACGGCGCTACCGATGTAGAGCACGCGACATCGCGCCAGTGGCGTTGGCATGCTGACAGCGGCACGATTAGCTGCTTACATTGTGGTGCAGAATAACAACGTACATACCGCTCAGTAACGGAAGTAGTTTAGTCACTGAAACTATACTTTGTTTGAAACACCGTTTTGGATGAGAATGAACATAAAACAAAATAATATGTCGTATTTTTCCATTATGATCACTGTAAAATAATAAACTATCAAATTGAGCACATTTCGATCTGAAAAACATTCCAATACGCATTATATTACAGGCAGCGGACGCAGTGATTTCTAAAAAATAATGCATGCAAATCAGTTGAAAGATTAGATAAAATGCATGTGCCGAAAATGTATAGCACGGGGAGTATGCACAACGTATAAACGCGAATAAACAAACAAAAATCAGTGGACGTATCCAGAAACAGACCAGACTACTGATTGATGAAAATCTATGAAATCTACGCCACTAACAATCGCGCAACAACGCACGAAACCAATGTAAAACGCTCACATGCATGCGCACTACCATTACCTTATGGGCGCTTGCGTTGGCCATTTTCAAGCAAATGAAACTGGTTTCTGAACATTTTCGACATATTGCGAAGTGTTGAAGCACCCTGCCAAGTCTGACGATTTTTTGGATTTCAATGAAATCATTTCATAAGAGCGTGTACAACAGCGATCGCAAATTAAAACTGTTGGCAAGAGATGCGCGATTTTGATCTGAGTGCGGCGGCTGATTGTTGTTTGGATAACACGGTTGGACATGGACACAACGTCGCATCATGGACTGTTCATTGCGTGCAAACGCTGAGCGTGTGTGTGCGTTGATGTTGTTGAACGCATCGGTGTGTCGTCTTGCATGTTGTCTCACCAATGACTATACCGCACTTTTATACTACTACACTTTTCGTCTTTTAAGCGCGCACACACGGCACATATAAAAATCAGATACGAAGATGAGACACATCAGAGCGCTATGCTTTAGCACGCGTTCTGTGTATGCGCGAACGTGTACGTCGATGTCGACGCATGCACGCACACGGTGTACGCAAAGAACGTTATCGAGTACGAATATTTGGAAATTCATAGCACACCCGTATGTGACCTTGACTAAAACTGCGTCCAGAACACAAGACGCTGCAAAACTGCGCAGGTATAACCACGGCGCCCGAGAAAAGCGAATACAAATAAGAAAATGCTTTGCACGGACATATGTACGGGCTGCATGATGTGTTGACACTTCCACTTTCCAACGTTCTTCGGTGGTGTCGTCGACAATAATAATAGTAACGGCACAATGTGCGTGCACCACCGACAGCAACAGCAGCAGCATCCGTGCCGCAGTGTTTATAACGTGTTGCTGCAGGCAAACTGTCGCTGTTGATGCACACTGGTGTTGTGTTTGACTCTGCTGTGTTGTGCATTGCGCGTGCAGCCAGATTCAAACGGTGAAAACGGGTGCTCACGAGAGAAAGAGAGAGAAACAGACTGGTTATTGCAGTATAAGGAATGAAAACGCACTCGGCAGACGTGTGACGATGGTACACGTCGAAAAGATGGCGTGCAAATGATCAATGTGAACATGGCCACGTTAACGGGCTTTTGTGCAAACAGAAAGAAACCACTGGTGCACGAAATGTGAATTCAGGTGTTGATTTTGTTCAGCAATTTTGCATTTATTTGCGATTCAGGATGTTTGTCGGTGGACTTATGGTGTTTGCAGTTTGTTTGATGATAACCAGAACAATGAAAGTGAGCGTGCACCACTGAAGTGGTTTTGCGGTTCAATTGCAGAATGTAAAAAACGAACGACGCCATGATTTAGATGTCGGTTTGCAAAAAAAACTTCACTAACAGCGTTGTTTTCAATTGGTTTGTTGCGCTGAGTGAAATCGGTGAGGAAGAAAATCAGGATGAAATATGCCATTCAGTGAAAAGTTTGGAAGAATTACGCCTCAAGCGGAACTTGAAAACGTTCGCAGTCTGTCTGCCTTAACAAAAAGTTGACAGCAGAAATGAAAGAATAGTGAAAACAGAAGGATTTTTACGTTTATACGAAATAAATGAACATTGCTTAGAAAAAAGTTTGCAGATGGCGAGATCTGTGTCGGAGTAGGCGGTTTTATTTAACGAGCTTTCAAAAAAAAGTTGTGCTTTCGCTTTTCGATTGCCAATGTCAGCGGAATCCAGTTTCGCCCAGGAAAAAGCAGCAAAAACAGATAGAAAGCCAAGCCAAAATTGGTAAATGAATACAGCACACCGACTGGATCAAATCACGTAACTATCAAAAAAAAAGAAAAATGACAAAATTGTTGTTAACGTTGAGCAGAGAAACGAATTGAACACGAAGCAAACACAACTTTTGAGCGGCGTGTTCGTTTCGTCGAGTGTTGTTTTCAGTTTGTTCGGGGGGCCTTAACAACACGAACTTTTTACTCAACTCTGAAACAAATATAAAAATGCACAACACGCAAATGAATAGCTGACGACGGAGATACCAGTTTGTCAAAACTATTTATCGTTTTCGTCATTCGAATGGCAAACTGCGACTGAGCAGGGAAACCAATCGTAAATCGTGCTGGCCGGCAATGGCGCAGCAGTCGGCTGCCACCAAGCAAACTGTGTTCACCTGCATAGTTTACAGTCGACCGTACAAGTGCAAGTGCACAGTGTTACGTTCGTTTGCTTGCATATTTGCACTCCACTACAAAACTGCCGGTGCTGCTGACAGACGCAGGTGATGATGGCGATATATGCTCATAGTTGCCGTTGTGATTTTCTTATTACGAAAGAAAACACGCTCATTTTTGTTCGGTTACGGAGAAATTTTAAAACAAACGCAATGTTGATGAACGAGACAAGACCAAACTTTGTTTCTCGGATCGATCCACTTCTTCATGAGAATATCCGCCTAACTACTTTTTTTTTGCAAACACGCCACGCCACCATCGTTCCGTACATGTGTGTCAGTGTTGCACTGCATTCCACTGCAGACAACCAACTTGCAAACTGTGTGTGCACAAAATAAATTTTGTGGACAAATTGTTTTTGATTGTTTTTTTCAGTAAAAATATATGAAAAACCGCGTTGCAATACATGACGCCAGAATGCTTCACACTTTTCAAACTGGTTTCATCCAGTTTGTTTACAACGCATGGCATGTTCACGATGGTAAAATGTAGCTCTCCACAAAAGGCACCATGTTGTTTGATGTGGGGAACGGCATGGAAACTAAGGTAACAAAACCAATGACTCACTCACGTCGTTCATTATTGCGGTGCAAGTTTCGTAACCGTGTTTTTAAAAAGAAACATTTCAAATTGCATATAATTCAAAAAATTCTGCCGTGTCAAGCAATTCTTCAACTATTTTTCAAGCAAAACAACAACCAACTTGACATCATGCCGTAAATTCAGACGACAACTGAAATAACAAAAAAACCACTGCAGTTTGCAGCGGATGCGGTGGCTGAAGCAACAAAACAATGAGAACTTTTAAATTTCCGGTTGCTGAGTTAGCGGCGTTATTGACAGCGGTGCTTGGCAAGTATCGTTTACATTAGACATCGCAGCTAAAACAATTTTCTGGCACCCTGCATTAAAAAAAACACCCTATTGCACTTGATTGTGAATGAATTTATGTACCCACAACCGAAGAAACTTGTTTAAACTGACTGAAACTACAACTTTGGCACATCTTGAGTTGCTAATTGCTTGCAGTCTTGTGTGTCCATGCAAATGCAGATGTGGTGAAAGGCTTTTAGCAGAATTACTTATTTCAGTTGTATTATTACCGTAACGTTAAACGTTACATTATATACATAGTCATTAGGGCCACAACCGAATGGTTCTTTGGGTTTTTTCGTTTATTTTGTGGCGGTGGGGGGCGGCCCTGCTATTTTCCTGCCTGCACCGGCAGAGGATTCCGTTCGGTTTCCGAGCCGCAATTATTTGAAAATGCCCGCCCTGTTGGCTTCGCCCCGCCCTGGTCTGTTCATTGAACGATCCGTTACCACTGAAATCAGGTTACATCAGTACAGTCACTGATATTGCTAAAAAACTTATCCACACAAAACCTCTCGATGGCAGCTGCTGTACTAATTTGCGGCGAAGCACTCTTGCTGTTCGTGGTCTTTGGCAGAATTCAGTTCGGTAAATCTCTTGCAATTGACAATCACACAGTTTCTCAGTTGTCTGTCAGCATATATTCAGCCAAACAATTTTCAGCTGAAGCGTATTCATCGGAACTGCAATGCTTTCACTGTTTCGGCTTCAACTGCACCACAGGCGTCTGCACCGGCCGCAGTTGCACGCGACTCATTGAGCGCCTGTCAAGTTCGTTCACATTGTTTCGTTCTCGTCAAACAGAAGCAGCCACGTCGCAGCTCAAGTTAACTTTGGTGCAGCTACAAATTCGGATCGAATCCAGATTAACGAAACATCAAACAGGCCAAAGTTCATTGAATTAAAGTCCTATGCCACGACAACTCGAATAAGCATTTGCGGGAGTACCTGATTTGCGGGGGCGAGGTACAAAATTGTTCTCAGCTGAAATCGTTCCGGTCAAAAGCATCCTAAACCATAATGGTCCCAAGCTAAAATCGTCTTCTACAAACGAAACCCGAGTTTACTTGGTAGCATCGTTTTCACAGTTCCGCACCACTTGCAGCATGAACGTATTGCAGACACGGAGTCATACAGCTACGGCTGCAGTATTCCGCACCACTTGCAGCATGAACGCATTGCAGACACGGAGTCATACAGCTACGGCTGCAGTGTGTTCGCGCACGCCGCGCCAGCCGTCTGCGTTCAACCGAGCGCCAACGGCGATGCGGTGCGCAGCGTGTATCGCGTCGAGTGCTCGTGCTCACAATTGAGTTTCTGCAATTTTGAGCCGCCCGGCAGTCAGCAGCCGCAAACTGATAATCGTCATCAAAATTGTGACCCAGTGCAAAACGACGACCGTACGACAACAACGACGACGACTTCGACAACAACGACGACGACTTCGACAACAACAACAGCAAACGAGCAGTATCTACCAGTAGTGTCTGGCAATACGTATTACGGTGCCGACGGGCCGGAAATCTCCATGGCCGACATGCTCGAGGATGAGGACCTGCCGAGCGAGGACGTCGTCGACGCCGTGCTCGTCGACAGCCCGCAGTTCGACAGAAAGCTTGCGACGGAGTACTTTGCGAAATCTCGTGATCGGAAAACCACCGGTGACAGTGGGGAAATGAACTACGAGAATGCTGCCAATGGTCGTGTTGTTGCGGAAAACGTTTTGACTTACTTAATTCTCGTTTTCATTATCCGCTTTGGATTCTCGTGAGCTCTGTCGATATTCATCACACAACCGATGAAAAGCATTCCAATTTCCGCTCCGTTCCGCCCATTTAATTCAGCCAAATTTATTTCTTCTTTCGATTCATTTTGTATAAAAATAGCAATAGTTTTCTTTTGTTATATTCAACATTTTTTATAGTATGGCAACCGTATCGCTGAACCGCACACGCACGCACACACACCTGAGCACAAAGATAAAAAAGTATGAAAAACAAAAAATATTTACACAGCACAGTTTCGAATGGTTGTGCAAAAGTGCGGTTTGAAGATTTACAGAGAAAAATATGTTCGCACAATATAACAAAACCAAAAAACTACAGCAAGCTTTCAAAACTAAAAACCCTTCGGAACAAGTTACGTTGAAGGCTCATGGGTGAAACCAGAGGAGGATAGCGAACAATTTCTAACCGGTAATGAAGACAAAATTTTCACAATTGTGCAAATTAGATATTTTTTACTAAGCTTTCCAGAAATCCAGCAGTAATGGGCGCTGTGCAAGAAATCAGAATATCATACATTGACGCAACATGAAAATGATACATCTAGCAAAAAGGTACAAAGCGCAATATGCACTACTAATAAAATGATCGACGAAAAATCTAATGCCTAATATATTTGCAATTAAAATGATACGGGTTTAAAGAAAACTTTCCACGCCAAAAAATAATGACCGACTAAAATTATTATTGATGTATATGCGGATCACAATTCCAAAACAATTACACGTTTTAACCAAAAAAGAAAAGTAAAAAGAAGCAAAATATAGACGAATTAGATTGAAAAAAACATAGTAGAATCAAAAAAGCCGTGACAAAAAGCGTGAACAAAAGTAATTACAATAAGAACAAAACACGTCTGTATGTATAAACTTTCGTCCAAGAAAGAAATGTGTTCAAAATTAAAGAATCTTTGAAAATTTAAAAAAATATGCGCCTTGTGTTGCACACGCCGTGCACACGGACCCGAGTGGAGTCGATAAGATTTGTGGTAGCGATCAAACATCTCCGACACATTGGGTGAATAATTGCAATGAAAATAAACATCAACGTGCTCTGTCATGGAACGAAGCGATTTTTTGAAGAAGGAAACCGACTTTCGAATTCCGATATCACTGGTGCCGTTCAACATACACGCATTCGAAATCAGCTGGTTTCTTCCGGTAGCTTCTCTGTGGAGTCTCCAAGGAAGTCTAAAACAGAATGCAATTAATACAGTACATATATTGATGACAGAAGCGTTGATGGTCGATTGCAATTTAGTAGCATTCGAAAGCGCTCACCTCCATGACGAACAATATCACGCAGTTTGTGTTTCACGGCGTCACTGGGCGCATTGTCGAGCACCAGAAACCTGCAACAATCAACAACCCACCACGATCATTTGCTTGATTAGTTTTTTGGGCAAAGGAATACAATTTCAAGCAGCAAAAAGGCGACCAGAATTGAAGCAAAACAAACAAAAAGGTGGAACAAAAGAGATGTCATCTAATAAAAGCCGACATAAACCGAGAGAGATCTAAGACGAAAACGCGCCTGAGAATATCGCTGAGACTGACGATGCCAACGACTCGTTTCTGTGCGTCCGTGATCAACATTCGATGAAACTCCGACTTTACGAGCGTCTCGATCACGGTCGACAATGGGTCGCTCTCCATGCACGAGCGAACACCCTCGAACCACTGCAAATCAACAACGTTTGTGCGATGGTTCGCTGCATTTCGACCTCGCCGACATAAGTTGCACAACGAGGGGTGGCCTCATCGGGTGATGTGCCCCTCTTGAATGCGAAATCGAGTGCAGCCAAAACTCATTAGAGTCAGCCGCAGTGCACCAGAAACAGACCCGGTTAGTGAAGCCACCCTGGCACCGAGTGTCCATCTCGTGGCCGGGCGTGGTAGCGCCTTTACACACTCGGGACACCGCGAGCATCGGCCGTCGCAAGCTTTATCCGCACTCAACGATGGGCACCCAACTTAGCCGGCGGTGTGTTCGTTTTTCTGGGTTAGCTTTAGCGTTTAGCCACATTAAGTGCCTATACACCCTCGGCGGGGCTCGATCGCCCGAACGCACAGACAATAACATAACGCGCTACCACCAAGCCACGAGCGTGGGCCACCAGCCCTAACACTGTAATCGGTTTCTTTGCTTTGCGCCGCATCACACGCACCAGGCGCCCGCCATGTGCCGAACGCAACGAAACGCACCTCAGAGCGATGCTTCAGCGCGTCGCTGACGGGCACCTCCAGATCGTTGTACGCCTGATCGGCAGCCAGCTGGATGACGTCGAATTTGGCGTAGATGTCAATCACGCGACCCTCGGCGTCCACGATCGGAATCGCCGAAATACGACGGTCGAGGAACAGCGAGAGCACTTTGATCAGCGGCGTCTCCGGCGTGATCTGGGTAACAACTCGATCGAATGAGACACGCACGGCAATTGAATTTTGAGTTGTTTGATCGTTCAGTGCGCGGATTAGACACCGGAAATCACAACTTACTCAATAATAACGACGGCAATGGTGCTAACCAACCACAAGACACACTATCCAACAACCAACCGTGACGATGTCGCCCCACGTGCCGAGGCCGAGCTCGCGTGGCGTCTTCTCGAGCATCGACGGTTTTGGAAGATCGTGTATCTGGAATGTGTATAACGGGGTAAGGGTTGGTGGAACGACCGACAACGTGCGATGTGCGACCAACGGTATCCGCTTGGAAGTCCAAATTGAAAACAAACGAACGTACATATAAATAGAGATATTTGATGATGCGCTTGTGCGTCAAAATGTAGGCAATGTTTCCGGACTTTCGATCCAACACCGGCAGTCGGTGCACTCGATTCGTGCACAGCATCAGCACCGCTTTGTACAAACTGCAACAACAGGCAATAAATCGCTTGGTAGTCACTGATTTGAGTCGCTCAAGAAAGTTATGAATGAAAAAAAAACTTAAAACAACTTGAACGAACGTTTCGGTCGGATCAATTGATATCAGGCGGGTTTTGGCGCGATCTGCTCCCAGCATCACTTCTGAAAAAAATTGTGAACAGATTTAAGCAACATGAAAGTCAGCAGCAGAGCAGCAATTGCAGCTGTGATTTATTATTTATTGGAACAATAAAAGTGTAAAATTTATTTATTGGAAGAACAGTAGCAAATGCAGTTGTGATTGACGAAGGAATCCCACCCCAGCGACGCACCTCTCCACGTGAGTATTTTGTGCTCTTCCAGCTCCTTGATGCCGCCTTGTTGATCGGATCGATAGTATTTCTGCAGTATCGCAATGAAGTCGGTCACCGTCAACATGCCCACGAATCGTTGCAGTTCGCTGTTCCACAGTGGCGCCGCACGCACACCGTTGTACACGAGCGCAAAAAATGCCTTTCGAACCTGACGTATGCAAGTGAATGAATTGGCAATGGAAGTGAATCACTAAAATGCGAATAAAAAAAGACGTCCAGACACCCAATTGTGAGTCAAATTTGATGTGTTTCTTAAAATTATTGGTTATTCGGGTTATTCTGTTTATTTTTTGTCCATTGCACACACGGCTGCCAAACTTCTTGACATTTTTGAGAAAGCCAACCACTAGTTTGGGACTAATCTCGTCTTGACTGAGAAGACTAGAACTGCCTTATTTATTTTGGCATGCTGTACCAAAAATGATCGTTCACCAAACAACGGTCGCATTTTTCTCGCATGAACTTACTGGCAGTTGTGTGTCAAATACGACGAGCTTCGTGCTGGTCGGTATCAGGTCGTAGCAGCGATGGCTGCGCATGAATATTGAGTACACGCAGTCGGGGCTGTCGTTGATGATCCTGTTGATCTCCCACGGATCCGTTTGCGCCTGAGATTCGAAGGTGACAGTGTTTGAAACTTAACACATAAACCCCCAAACCCCAATCTATGAGATGGTTTTCATTTATCACATTCAGTCACTGTGCTTCAACCAAATCGGTTACACTGTGCTTCGTTGGACCGTTTGGAAAACGACCACCACCCTGGTGACCGTGCACGACGTGACTGACCATGACGACCGACTCCATCGACCCGTCAGGGTTTCGTTGCAACGCGAGCACCTCGCCCTGTTTTATCAAGGGCAGTGGCGACACGTGGCCACCGGTGACTGGCAACGACGCCCGCCTGCTATTGGGGCTGCTTAAGGCGTGCGACGGCGCTGCGACGAGGCACGGCGGTGTGCTGTATCGTTTTAGGTGCACGAAAGCCGGCGGCAGCGTGGCACAATTCAAGGCGCGCAGCGAGTTCATCAGCATCGGATCGGAGTTGCGCGGCGACTGACCGGCCGACCGTCGGCGATCGTGTTGAGCAAGTAGATCCGCTGTTCCACCGGACGTCGCTGAATCAGCGGAACCCGTTTGGTCGGCGTTCGCGTCGCGTTTGTGACGAGCGTTCGCCGGTATCGCACATGCGTCCGTCATCGTGCACGCGTGCGGACTCGCGGACGCACTCCGCTGGTGCAGCAGCCGGCCGTGCGGCGTCAACAGCGACGCGTTGTGTTGCGTCGTGTCGACGGTGATCGGCTTGCTGACGGAATGGTGACCAGTAGACACCGGACACTCCGGCAGCGACTCCAGTTGCACGTCGACCGAGCCGACGCTGTGCGAGCCGCCGGTCGCCGCCGACGCCGATTGGCGCCGCTTGTAGAAGCGCTTTTGAAACGACAACTTGTGCATCGCTTGGCGATTATCACAAACAGGGTAATGAAGTGATTAATTATTATTTACAGCATCTGGCGTACGCTTCCAATCGGGGTGTCCGTTTGACTTGAGAACAAATTTTAACCAATGTCATAGTCTACCATAGTTATTTTGTGCTCGGCTTGACTTATTATCATAATTAAGCAAAATTGTTAATCGCATGGCGCCGTTGATCTGCGTTGTTTGAAAATAATCTATGGACAAAAGTTACTTAACAAGCGTCATCAGCTTAGCACTTATAAATGTAAGATCATAAACATGCATATTTTAATTGCCATGCTTAATGCGAAATCTACTGCACACCTTGAAAGAATAAGACCTAATACGCTTAAATAAACAATAACTGAACGAGCAAGACCTCCCTGAGAAAGCCTGCATCTGGGAGACAGCACAGCGGTTGATTACAAACCATAAAAACATTCGACGCACACTGTATTTTGGATTTTGGCACAACGCCCAAAGTGTGCAATAAAAAGACCACGTGGTTATCATGAAAGCTCGTTAGCATGGCACACGTTTATCACTTTGGAATCGGTAGTTAATTGCAGCAACGATGTGCAATAAATTTAGCTGGAAATTAATTCGCTGTTGTACACATAGTGCAGAAGCAGAACACTGAGTATGGCGAAGTTCATAACATTAGGCCACCACTCGGCGCTTGTGATACATGTTGCGGATGTTGCAGAGAGTCTATGATTTATGACCAACGCACACCAGCGGCCAATATGTCGAATGGACAAAAAAAGTTGGGCGGGCTAATACAGTTCGTAGCATTTGTGTGCACATTGAACAATTTTCCTCGAACAAATGAAACGGTAAATTGGTAAACAAAATAAGCAGCGTTTGTTGATTCTATCTGTAACACGTCAAATAAGCTTTTTATCGAAACAACCCGAAACTTTTTATCAGTGAGAGTTGCTTGAATTGTGAAACATATTGTGATCAGTTGGCAAAGCACTTGAGTAGACGAAAAGACCACAAAAAAACCGTCACTTCGTTGATATTATAACATGTGTGATGTGCAGAAAATAACACCAACACGGCGTTCTATGTTCATATGATAATGGTATTTTCTTTCACGATTATTTTCAAATGTGGATTTCCGTTTATGTCAGCATTGAGAGCAAGGACGGAAGACCTGATCGGTCAGTGTCGTTCCATCAAATAAAATGTCAGATAGAGCTACAGTGTTGGCGTAGTTTTCGAAATCGAAATTTTTTGTTGGCCACTAATTCTTGTTGACATGTATTTGTTCAAGTCCATCACAAAAACCTACCGTCAAGGCACAAAAATATAAAAACGGAAAAGCGCTATTGTCTTCATCACTGGAGCAGATTATTTTAACGAAATACTATCAGGAAGTTGATACCTGTTTACAAACACAATTTAAACGAAACACAAGACGTCTTCTTGATTGGCAAAACAAGTAGAAGCAGCAATAAAAAACATCCCACCCACCCAACGGCTCGAGGGCGTAAAGCATTCGCGATGATAATGCAGAACGCACAAAACACAAAAAATGGTTTAAAGTTATTTTTGCACAGTGCACATGGCACAAACTATATCACGGAAAATAAAAAAAACGTGGCAAGTAGGCAAGTGAAGCCGATGATGATGACACAGAGTCGAGAGAGCAGAGCTTGAGCAGCTGAGCAGCTTATAAGTGCAGAGCACACAAGCGTAAGTAAGCAAGTTGTGTGTGTGCGTTCGCTAATGTGTCATGTGTACCATACAACGTACAGCTTCAACAGCACACACACAGTCGATAAGCAGAGATAGCGAATTGATAGCAACACTGAAGCAGCTTGCGGCCCGTGCATGGCACAAAAATACATGTAAGCTTTAAACAACAGCTCTGAATAGAGCCTGAGCAACACTAGCAATGCACAGAATACGCGCAGAATGAGAGCAATGGTGAAAGTTGTTGTTGTTGTTGTTGTTGTTGTTGCTACTGCTGCTCAGAAAAAAGTTATCGATTGCATATGCCAAGTGTGTGTAACCAGTAATAACCGGGCTGATGCAACTGCAGCCGGGAGCCGAGCCAGCGTAGTGACAAAAAGTTGAAGCCACGCGGTGGTGTGGTGCCTGGTAATCTTCGTTGCAGAAAATGAGCCGCATGTCCACAAAGAACACGGCAAAAAACGGACGAAAAAACACAAGCACATCGCAAACGATGAAGCATTGCGCTGATGCTAGCGTTAGTATGCTCGACATCGATCGTACAATACGATTGCATAATAATGAACGCTTACAAGCGAGACCACAGAAATATCATCAATAGAACCGACAGCGCACAAGCAAACGAAATAGAACATATACACTGTCATGACTGAAGTACGGAACGAAGTCAATCAGCGGCACCACGAAACTATCAACGTCGCTTAATGTGCCGTTTTATGCACGATTATTTCAAAGCCGTAAAAAATTAATACATTTTTGAGATCGGTTTACGTCTCAACGAAGTAGGAACAACATAAATGTTTATGTTCCTTGTTTACAACAATCACATTCATGAATGACACCTTTGATCAAGCATTGTTTTATGCGGCTTCGTGATGTCAATTAAACAGTATTTAAAAATTTTAATAACTCGCAAATGAACGTTTGTCAAGAACTCGGGAATTAGTTATTAAATTTTAAAATGCTAAAAATGCACATGCATTTTCGCCGTAAAACTTTACGTGGAGCTTTTGGAGATTTTTCAAGAGAAGATCCTGCAAAGCGCGGTCTATAGGTTCTGAAAACTCTTGATTTACGCGACTCGCTCGCAGTTAGAAAACCAAACCGCTGGTCAGAAGCAAGAGCACTTGTCAAAGAAATGACTCAAAAATCGTGATAAAAATGTCGAATAATCGAACTAATCTGAAATGTCGTTCCAACGTGGTGGGTTTACGTATTAGTCCGTGTGGTGCACGCACTGTTGAAAGGCTGACTGGATGCGTTTATTCATGATTTATAAATTTCGATGTTATCACTTTTTTATGTGTGGCAAAAGCAACGCATGGAAGTAAACAAATATGGCGAGTGCTGTCTGATGTAGGATACAATACTGACAAGATATCACGATACTATCAAGATAAAAAAATGCAATTTTATCTTCACGCAAAAGATTTAGTTGTTTTTTCTGTCATAACCTAGCCTACAGGGTGGCGCAGAAGTAGTGATGTTGACTTTGTTGCCAAAGCGTTACGACAAATTCATAAATACTGTTTAGACGCCACTCTGTATGTCCAGTGCCATGGTCGACTTTTTCCATCGCGTGTGCATTTCAATGAATGAGACGCTGTTGCAGAAATACAAAGAAACACATGGACAAATCTCATCTGGTTGCCGATATAAAGTGTTGAATGTAAGGTAGTCATAAGCTGCGTGCTCAAACAAAAGATGATAATTGTGGGTTTGTTGCACTTATCGCCAGCGAAACACGCACATAAGACTGATAACAGCACCGCACAAACTGATAATTGGCTACAAACCGCCACAAATTGCAGTTTGTCTGTGAGATAAATAAAAGTGTTTTAACACACAAGGCGCCCGTATACAATTTAGTAAACGGCAAGTGATGTTGTTCAAAATCCAGCATCTTTTTGGTTTTTTTAGAAACATACAGGCAATCAGCTGATTGGTTGGTTTTGCTTTCTGTATAGGCTAGGCAGGCATTGCTTTGAAGTTAGAGTCTGTCCTACACAGAAAGCATGCATCACGTGATCACCAACCAATCAGCTGAAATGCCTTTTATAGTTCGACTGTACATGACTAACGCTGACAGCAAGCAGGGTTCTATGATCAAGCGTGAACGAAAACCGGTTTACGTGCATTGTCATGCTAAATTCGTTGCTAAGATGACGAATCGAATAAATTTATCAACTGGTTGTTGGTTCATTTTTCAATTCCTATGATCAACGTGTATTTTGTCGTTCATAAGAAAGCCCAGCCTGGAATAACCGTGCCCACAAGTCGGCGTGTTTTTGATTAAATTCTGTTCAGTGAAAATAAAAAAAATCAATAGTCATCGTTCGCGTGATTAACTCTGTGTGTTCCATTTCAATTCCATCCTGTATGCCATTCAGCTCCATGCCAACGCTTGCAAAACCTATTTTATTTCATACCGAGACGTGCTCAATCAACTGCACAACCAGTTTACGACCTTCAGCCACAGACCGTCCAAGTCTATTGCATTGTTGCAAGCAGCACCGTAAAATATTGCACGTTCGGTGAAAGTCAGCCGTTAAAGCCGACGAACCGAGACGGCCAGACCAGATGTGTCGCTGACACTTGCGCAAGTCCACAAACGAATGACTGGTTTAGCGCACAGTTGAACGCTCGGATCTCTGCCATTAGATGAGGCTCACCAAGAACGCTGGAGCTGTTTTCCAAACCGCAAATATGGGCTGTTGCAAAAACATAGCCGCATACTTTGTTGAATTTTGTGAGATAGCAGCAGTTCCATTTAATGCCCTTCCCCGAATCTGACACCACCGGATGACGGATGCCACGAGTCGCTTTCGGCAATAAACAACAACAACAACAACAGCAGCAACATCGACGGTCACCGTCATGGTAGTCACATTAGTATCCTAACAAAACAACGACCCCAAATAACAACCCCCAATCGACCATTCACCAACCGCTTGTCGACTTCGAATCACCAAACTGCGTGGCGACATGTTGTTGTTGGCGCTCGTAGATGCGCCAGCCACGGTGACGCCAAGTGGCGACGCGCCCGCGGACGCGGATGACGTCATCATTTCGTCGGTGACCGTCAGTACGGCCGTGTCGAGCGATCGCTGCTGTGTCATCACGACCAACGGCGTCAGACGAGTGCTGTTGCTGCGGTTGTAGATGGCGTTATAGGCGGCCAAGGCGCGTGTGTGCTCTTGGTGGGTGCGAGCCGAGACGGGATCCTCCGGCGCTGCGCTGCTTTCGCAAGCTGAAATGCCACCTGTGTGATTGGTTGCTTGTGTTTTTTGTAAGTTTGCAAAGTGTGAATTCTAATAAACGGGATTCAATGAGAAATCCAATTCACATCAGACAGGTGATTTTGATTGATTCTCTGGCGTACAACTACAGGATGATGCAGAAGTCCTGGTGAGTACTTCTGCGCCACCTTATGACTGATGAAAAACGTCACATTCTTTGATGAAAACAGAAATTTCCAACTTTCATAGATTTCTTTGCAGAGAAGAGAAGTAATCTTTTCCTCGTCATCGGGGAAAAATTCTTGTTCTGAATGACCGCACGTCATTAAAAAGAACCTTGCATTAAAATAACCGGTGGTCGCTGAAACCATCACAGCACCATTTCAATTTTAATACCAGCGGAAAAGAGCCTGTTCAAAAAACCACCACAACTGAAAAACTCTCGCGCACGTCATATGACGTGAAACAAAACGAGCAAAACCATTCAATAACACATGTAATCAACTCATTATCAGAAAAACAACCGAACACAACGCAGATTCCAACAGAACGTGGTGCATCTGAAGAAAACAACGCGTACCAGTAACAGCGTTGTCGTTAAAAGATATAAACGAGCATAACACAAACATCGCGAAACATTTGCGATGGGTTGTGTTTCCCCGTTTACGCACAACACAATTGAATGCGTCGTGGAATGGACGGAAAATATGCACACACCAGCCAACCACACAAACTAGTAATTCCAACCAAGTTTTACTTCCACACCACAACCTTTGTGTGTGTGTGCGTTATTGCAATTGCACCTGATATGAACTGAACCCAACGAACGACCACCCGGGGTCCGGGGGGAGAAAAACTGAAATATGAAAGCACCACAAATTTCGATAAGAAAAAGTTCGACGCGATGTTTCTTCTGTTGAAAATGATGAAAACTAAAAATGTACGAAATTGAAATAATTTTAGCTGGCAATGGCAATGTTTTGCCCGGAGACTTTCAGCTCGTGTTTTTAATCTTAGCACGCACCGTTGAACAGATAAAACTCAGTTAGCAACACTCGAACTTCACCTGACTGAAGTTTCCACTGTTGTTGTCATAAAACAGAGTGAACATGAGAACAAATTCAATAATGAAAACATTCACAAATCCCCGTGAGCCTGCAATTGCTGTTGTCGACGTTCAATGTTGCATTTTGCTTGCGTGCATGCACTTGATCAAACAGAATCTCGGACAGCGCGCTCGCCTCACTGACGTCGCATGGCACATCGAGGCACATGCGGAGATCAATAAAATATTTGCAAGCAAAGTTCGTCGCTCCTTTCCACATGCACACACAGCCGACAAAAGCACGCCAGCACTGAAATACTCAGTCCCTGTCTGCGCGAAAACTCCACAAAAACGGTTGTTTTCGCTGTGTCGAGCGAAAGCGTTGCAAGCAAGCATGTCGCCAAGTGCATGAGCCCGTGCGACTACTTTGTGCGTGACGCAACCATACGCACACTCATACACGCTCATATACTGAAATGTTTGACACAATCGCACGATACTGAACACGACACACCACTCATTTTAAACTTTAGGTGGTCAAAGAAGTAAGTAAATCAATCACACAAACGACACTGGCGGCCGCTTGAAATGTATTTGAAAAAATGTATCTGCTATTAATTTCATCATATCATACACTGCCTCTCCTGATGTGTTGATGAAAAATTACTCAATTAAAATTCCTAACAAAAATTTCAACAGCAAAAACGTTATTTATGCCGCGTTTACATTGCATACTTGTCGTTTGACGGAGAAAAAAATGCGATGCTTGTGAAAACAAATCGCACGGGCTAATAACAAATATGGACGAAGTATTCCAAACACAGTCCATGTCCAATGATATTCACCGAGCGGTTTATCAGAAACTATTTAGATTGCTGAATAAGGCCTGAATTCTGAATCTAGTTGTTTGCACAGGCGCACGCAGAGCCGAGAAAATGTATTATATATTTACCACGTGGTTATAAGTTTTTATGGCTAAATTAGGAACAGTTAAGTACACTACTTCAATACTGCTATTAAACAGTAGTTAAAGGCAAGCAATGACACCAACGACAACCACTATGACAGGAGAGATCTGTTGAGTTAATAGTTCACAAACATGGAAAAGCTTGGTTCTATGCAAAGTTTAGCAATCAACTAGCGTTTTTTTTACCAACGTTCCTCTTCCTCAATGCTCGCGTAGTCGGTCATCGACGAGGCAGAATGCATTTTCCGTTTGCCAACTTTTGACGACATAAAACGTCTCTGAAATGAGATCGGTGATCCGGGGCTGATTGGAACTGAACACCTTTGGACCCTTGTCAAAATTGGACCAAGAAAGAACACCAGTGCAATGGTCAGCTCCGGAAAAGAGGCTAGCCCAAGGAAGGACATCTGTAAAGTTCACTTCACTGCTGTACCAAAACAAAACAAACAACAATGGGTAATGAGGGGGTGCGCTTGCCACGGGGCTACGCTGTGCGGTGGCATCGTTGTAGACGGTCGGCGGTGGCAGCTTTATCGGCGACAGTTTTCGCTGACGCACGAAATCCATGACCGCACGAGCTATTGGACTACGGTTCGGTTTTCGGCTGTCGTTGTCCGTTTGATCGGCATCTTGCGATGGCTCGGCGGTGGTGGTGGTGGTGTTTGCTAGCCGTGTGTCGACGACAAGCAACGGCGGCCCGCTGCTGTACGGCACGGAAGACGACTTCGACCGTCGTGTCGTCGCCACCGATCCGCTCGAGTTCGAACGCACTGAAACCCGAGCAAAACTCACGATCGTACGGGCGAATCAGCAATCGGACGGGTCATAGCAAAAACGTAAAAAATAACAAAAATGCTCATCGCGTTCGACAGGAAAAAAGCGCGGCGCCAACCGGCCACTGACCGTCATTATTGCTGTGGCCGCTGTACCGACGAAAGTGGTGCTTTTTCATGAGAATGCTGATAACAACGAAAATGTGGATCTGGAACTACTGAAATTCGTGTGGCCCGATTCGCTTATCTTTCCGAGCGAAATTTCTACGGCCTGACATTCCTAATCGTACCCAGGCGTACCAGGGACTGTGGTATAGCTGGAACAAAACCTGCCGGACAAAACAGTTTTCCCAACATTGTTTGCACGTGCACAGGCGGGTTTGATTTCAAACTGCGCTACCATGACAATGTAAAAAAAAACAATATAACAGCGCAGTGTATCAATTTTCTAAACATAAATTATATGTTATTATATAACAGCCACCACCATATTATGAAAAACAGCAAACGGCAAACGCTTTTCATAACTGTTTATCGCTAATAGGAAGAGACAGTGCGCTGTTTCACGTTTCCTGTCGTTGCTATTTTTACACTGTGCGCTAGTCAGCAACTGTTCGCAGAAACGGCAGAACCGACACAAATCGGGCGCTGTGTAAAAATTTCTCCACATTTCGGTCTTGTCAACTTCATAAGTAAAAAATCGGTGGCATCATCAATAATGTGCTACACAGGGGGACTTTTCTGTGATGTTGCATTTTACCAAAAGCGCTTTCTTCATGCTGTTCGAAATGTCTATTCTACCCACACTGGGTGTGCAGGTACCAGTTATCAGAAGCATCAACTGAGATCAGTTTCGGCAATCGCAATGGCCTGCAACTGTCGAGTAAACCGTGGCAGCCGCGGCGAGGACTGCAGTTGCACGAACTTCTCGTGAGACACGTGTGTTGATGCGGAATGCAGGTGGCAACAAAAGTCATCAAAATTTCAGACAGACGCACCTTGGTTGGTCGTTACAGCGTCCCGAGAGGCGTGCGACGGCGCAGACCTCGACAGCGGGCTGTGTCTGTTTTCGGTGTAATAGCGGCGGCGTCGCGACGAGAATGAGGATTCAGACATGAACAGTGATCGGTGGCAGATGCAGTTTTGTGTTGACGAAATCCGATTTTCGCGTTCGTCGAAAACGTTCACATTTCATTCATCGGTAACTCCAGTCAGAACGTTCGTTGGGATCATCCAGCTTTCGCTGCCATCATATAACTTAGTTGTTGCACAACGGCGTATGCATAACAGTTTCACATGCTTATTGATACGCACTTTGGCAAATGGAACATGGCAGTGCAGTCATGCAATGTGCGCCGCCGCCCTGAGCAGCGCCTTGACTATGGCTCCGCAACGCGCACAAGCATCTCACATTCTGAAATTATTACCAAATGAAGGAACAAAATATGGAGAAATGCAGCAAAGCAATCGGAAGAGTTTGCTTCAATTCTATGAAATGGAAATACAAAATATAATGAGCATACCCACATACCCCAGAGGGCGGCTCCACTCCAACCAACAAACACACTGCCATCCACTTGGGCGGTGGGTGGATAGCAGATAGATAGATCAGAGAGCAAAAATAGAAACGTACAAAAAAGCAAAAATGCGCATGGTAAACCAGAAAAAACATCATCATATGGACGTGAGTCGACATCGGTGGCGTACGTAAAACTGCTGCTCTGCTAGCGTTATGAAACAATTAGCAGAGATGCACGGCACTAAATCACCAATGAGCGGTGATTTATTATTAATTGCCGATATTGCAACAAGTGCATACAACCAGTGGCATGCCGCAGTCTCAACGTCGCATGCTGCGTTGTGCTAGAATCGCGTGAGCGGCTTCCATTGAAAGACAGAACACGATGAGCTGGAAGTGGATCAATGAATAACAAACGAACAAAGTAGCGACTAAGTAGCACAGATCTCACCACTTTACTACTGTCATGCGAGCATGTTTACAAAACGAAACGTGCACTTCATCATCATAAATGTTCCACAAGTGAAGCAAACACTCTCTCGATACGGTCCGTAAACCAGACTTCGTGGTTGAGAAAAAAAACACGAATCACATTCTCGTAAAATTGTTCCATAACGGACTCCATCAAGAAGAACGGAGTTAACGAGTTTATGAACAAGCCGCTTTCGGATAGAGCAAAAATGCGATGGTAAGAATTTAAAAAGCAACAACGGAAAAAAGAGCAATTTTGTTGCAGATAAATGCAGATAGCTGAAAGCATACCAGTTGGATGGTTGAAGCGAATGGGCAAAAAGGTAAAAAAATTGATCGTTCTTCAGAAAATGGCGTGTTTGAACGGGAAATCAGACAGTGAAAGCACACCGGACCAGCTCATGCTGTCGACATATTGCACGGTAATAATAACGATGAAACGATCCATTTATTTGTGTGCTCAAACGCGCACCAGCTAACCGAAACCGATCGGTTTTCTCAATGCGCACGGCATGGGAGCACTTTTTTTGTTTGAATACCAACGGCTGCTAACAATTTCAATCTGTCAGCCGGTCTTGCTTTGCTTTTCCGTGCGTCGACATAAAACAGATGCGTAGTGTGGTTAGTACCGTTTCAAAATGGTTCCTGCTGTTGTGTGCTTTTAAAGGCTAGAAGCACGAAGCACTTTAACCTAACCTTTTGACAATAAGGCAAGACACAAAACATCTGTTCTTTAATCGATATTCAGCTACAAATGTAACGTTGAAATTTTTGAATAAACACCAGAATTGCTGGTTCTCCATAACAGGAAACAACCAAAATCATTTTCGCACGGTTGTTGTGAACCGCTTTATAGCGACCATGAGTATGGCGACCAACTGTTGTGGAATGCCAGAGAAAGCCGGGTTTGCACAAGGCACAAAACACAAGAGCGCGTACGAACAAACAACCCGACCGTATCGTGAATTTGCGGTTTCAAAATGACATGACAAGAATCATTGCAACAACAAACGGACCATTTCACTGGCTGAAACCACATGAAACACCAGCACGATGTTGCATTGCATATAGTCAAAACGACTAGCTTCGATCGATCGGTCGCAAGGGATGCGGACCACACAATGAAAACGCAAAAAAAAATTCAAACCAGCACAGTCAAAACAGTCAGAGAATGAAATTCCGGGGAAAACGGTGTGAAGACCATCATTGGACAGAACCAAACGTTGCTTGAAGCCCCACTGAGACAGCTGTTACAAACGACAACGTTGTTTAAATGTTTAAATGTTGTTTTGCTTGCTCATACACACCACACGTGGTGGAAAGTAAAATCGGAAAACGATTTTTCAATTGCCCTGTGTATTTATTTAGCATGTTCCCTTTCCCAGTCTCACATTATCCTAAAAACAAACCATTGCCATTTTCAGGTGCTTTTTATGTGGTTTCGCAGTCAAGATTCATTTATCACGCAAATAAAATTGATTCAATTTATTGCTCTCTGCTGATGGCAAAAAAGTTATTTCAAACTTCTTGCCAGAAAATTATCCGCACAAACGCACGCCAAAGCCAAGGTTATGTTCATTTCATTTTCCACTTCATAAAAGTTTTGCACATTGCAGAAATTGATTATTAAAACGTTTTTGACTGAACACTTTTTCTTCAGAATCTTCCAACTTTTACATTCGTCGTTTTGTTAAACGATCACAAGTGAACCGGCGCAATGCCGTTCAAACCGGTTTGCAATCAATGTGACTCAGGAAAAAAGCGAAATTCAAACGAAATGACAGCATTTCACATTCGCTCATCATTCTAGACATTTGAAATCGTCACACAATTACAATAACAATGAAGTTTGGCGGCATTGGTATTCTTTTATCATTCCACACGTTTTTTTGGGAAAAGGGGTGGTTGTTGACCAACTTGACACTTGGTACAAACATGAACACAACGATGTGGTTGAACAAGAAATCTTACAAGTTGTAACAAACCACACGATGCCACCATAAAATTGATACAAAAATACACATACACACAGCAGTCTTGTCGAAAATAGCAAAATTCAACACCAGCAAAGGTGCCAGAATGCTTATCAGCTTTTCAAAGTCCACCAACTACTGCACATTCACACTACAATGATTGCAGTTTTTTAGTCTTTTTATTCTTCTTTTCTCTGACACCTAAATAACCATTTCCTTCTTCCTTCATCATCGAGTTCATGTATTTCGTTTTTGATCCGAACCAGACCCGTGCGACGGTGTGGGCCGCGCGGTTCACCACGCCTGTGGTACCCGCGGATGCGCCCGGTCACCGTCTAACACACCAGTCACAAGACCGTCGCACATGTCTGGTGAAGCTTTGAACTTCCATTTGCAAAGAATCTAACCAAAATTTAGTTTTTTTTGCTTGTTACAAGTTGCAATTTACCTGGTTTACCAAAGTAAATTGCAGTGCAGATGAAAAAAATAACAAGTTGTCGAAACAAGCAATGAGAATGCGACCACCAACTTGCAGTGCTGCTCGGTTTGACGTCAAACGTTCGCGACTGTGTAACGCCAGTGACGCCGCCTGCTGTAGAGGCAGTCACTTGGAATCGCTTGGTGAATCGCGACGGAATCTAAAACAAAAAACGCCAGTTCGAAATTGCAGAAACTGCGGAAATTCAAATCTTTGGAAGATTTCACATGTACAGCAAAGGACAAGAGCAACCCTGACGTCCCTGAGGACGCTGCGGCATGCACACCTGAGTGATGAAAGTGTTTATGATGCTGTTGCGACCGGATTTTCGACCGGAGTCCGGAACGACCGTGCCACCGACGGTGACGTTGCTCAATCCGTGCACCGTGTGGTACTGCGACTCGAGAATGTGATCACGATAGGCGCTCTGACTCTCCGCTTTCGCCTTCGACTCCTTTGATGTTTTCTTCTCGCGCGGCTGTTCGCCTGCTTCTGGTCTCCTGGAGAACAGAACAGCGAATTGGTTGGTTGGCATTTGTTCAATCTTATTTTCAATCACTGGAGTTGGCTGGCTGACAGGGCAACAATAATGGAACGTGTCACCACATACATAAAAGATGTTCAATCGGTTAAGCGTGGTCACACTCACACACTATTTATTTTCTTTGTTTTCTTTCTATTTCCAGAATTCTATTTCTTTATTTTATTTTATTTGTTTATTTATTTGTTCGCACGCCGTTTCCGGAAACCATAAGGTACCAACCTTACCAATTTTTGCTGTTGTGCCTCAAAACTACCAGCTTCAGTTGACCAACAAAAACTGTAATCTTTCGACCGTCTTCAAAACATGAACACAACACAATTGTGAAAAGGACTCACGAATACAGACGTGATCGATGAGTGTTGACGACGGCGGCACCGGCTGCTGCTGGCCCACCCACCCCGGTCGGCGTTGATTGGCGCTTATTACGCGATGTGGCCATTCATTGCTGCTACAGCCACAACGAATAATGAAAACTGAAATGCAACACTAACTAAAACACTTTGCTGAACTTTGGAAATACGACAGATCAAAGAATTATTAAACGCAATCAAGGAAGCAGTGAGTGAGTGATATAAAGTCAACGATGGAATAAGGTTAAAAAACCGAATAAAAACGACAGAAAAATCTATGGATGGCTGGAGCTAGACTGGAGCAAATTTTGTACAGAAATTCTGGATCTGGACCGGGACCTCTTGTCTTGTCCTTGTGTGTGGATGGTGTTGGTGACTTGGTGTTGTAGTTGTTGTCAGGGTTCGAATTTTTTTTTAAACTTTGAAAAAAAAACTTTTGAAATCGGGATTTTGTAATTAATTTTTTTAATCAATTAAAAAAACGAATTTTGGCCATCAAAATTGTCCTTTCATCTGAAAATGCGTTTAAGACACTTTCCACAGAAATTGTCATCATACTTTTTTGCTCAGAGTTTCGTGTGGACTTTGTTTTTGGAAGAATTTTTTTTTGACAATTTCTATTTTCAGGTCAAAGCCTTCTTGGTTTCATGAGTTTGTTAATGGACTAAAAAGCAGTAAATAATTTTGTTTTTACGCTTAAAATTGGAGGAAACCTGCTTGTCAACTCTTGGGCGTTGCCGATTTGTCGTCTCGAAGAAGCGCGGCGTTGCCCATCACCAACAACGTGAACCGGTGCGTTTTCTATCTGAAGCATTCAAGAAAGTACTGTGGAACACAGAAAAATCATTTGGAACGAGAACCTAGGTCTGGATCCACATGCTGCAAAAGGTAGGTCCAATCCAAATTGACGTCGGAGTAGGGTTGTTAAAAAAAAACAAAAATCGTCATTTTTGTTTTTTTTTAATTTTTTTTAAATTTCAAAAATCAAAGTTGTGCTACCAAATACGTACGGCTTCATATTTAAAAGTACATGTACGGTGGAGGTGGTCCTCCCTTAGAGATGTCAAGAAAAAAAAATTTCTATTTTTTTTCTTTAAAAAAATAATTTTTTTTAAATTTTTTTTCAAATGAAAGTTGTTCAGAATTTTTCAGGGAGTCCGAATATCACCATCTGAGGAGCCACCGACTTACCATATGACCCCCACTCATATGGGAGGAGGGTGAAAATTTCAGACTTGGTTTCGGCGACCCCATTTTCCCACCGACGACATCACGTCTCGTGTTTTGCCTCTCAATTCACCTCAAATAACACGGAAACAAGTTCAACAACAAACCGGTGTGATCATGCTGACGACACGACACGAGGCGAAACAGCAACGAGCAACCAACGAAGTTACTCTTGCAGTGGCAGACAGTGCAATTTCGACCTTTCGAGATCCTGAAAAACGATGCGTAAATGTGAGTTCTCTGCTTCTATCTCACCTTAGCGGCATCGGAATTTGTTGAACTGGCCTTTGCGACGCTCAAGTACTTCAATGCGCGAGTCGATCATCACTCACCAAGGCTAAAAACAGTCGATAAATCAATCCAGAATACCACCTGCAGCGTTGAAGACTAAGTGACAAGGTAAAGTCAAAGAAAATTTTTGTTGAACTTTCGAAAAATTATGCCAAAAACGGCATTTTCAGGGCACATTGAAGAAAAAATTTCAAAAATTTTTAATAAAAAAATAAAAATAAAAATGCTCATTTTTTTTTTACTTTTTTTTTAAAAAAATTAAAAAAAAATTTTTTTTTGACCCTTACATCTCTATTCTCCTCCTCCTCTTTAACACAGGAAAGAAAAAATGCAAAAACCAATTTGACCCTTTTTCACCTTATCAAAAAGGCTTGGCTTTTAGGATTAGGATCAGATTTAGGATTAGGAACCTACAGCGACTTTATTGCAAGCAACATTTGATCAAAAATCATTTTTCAAAGTTTTTAAATAAGGGCTGTAGGTCGATCCGGTACCGGTCGATCCGGTACGGTCGATCCGGTACCGGTCGATCCGGTACCTGGCAATTTTCTAGGGCGGTCGATCCGGTACCGGTCGATCCGGTACTCGGTCGATCCGGTACCAATTGAAATTTTCAGCTGTTTTACGGGTTTTTAGCGTTCAATTCGTTGTGTTTTCGATTTTTCTTTGGTTTCGGTGATTGCGAAACATTTATGCAGCACGGAAAGACATGAAACCGAACACGATTGTTGGACGACGACGACTTGCGACACTTTGTTGGTTTTGGTAATCGTAATCTGATTCTGAAAAAAGCAAAACAAGTGTACCATATGTTTTTTTTAATTTTCTGAACCATTTTCCAGAAGAATAAAGCTCTAAGACGGTGAAAATTTGCAAAATTATCAGCTCAGCAAGAAAAGGAGAACAAAATAAAAATATGAAGACTGATTCGGTTCTTTTTTGGAGTTGAGGAAAAATGTCTGTTGTTTTTATTTTCATATTTCCAGCGAAAAAACCTGCGGTAAAATGTTTCAGACATCAAATAAAATGAGAGAAACGAAGAAAAATGGAAAACAAATCAGAAACAAATTGAATTGAATGCTAAAACAGCTGAAAATTTCAATTGGTACCGGATCGACCGAGTACCGGATCGACCGGTACCGGATCGACCGCCCTAGAAAATTGCCAGGTACCGGATCGACCGGTACCGGATCGACCGGTACCGGATCGACCGGTACCGGATCGACCGCATGCCTTAAATAAGAATACCAATTCTAAAAATAGGGTTGTTAAACAAAAATCAATTTTTTTTAAAGTGATTAAAAAAACAAAAATGCCGATTTAAAAAAATCGAAAAATTTTCCTCTAATATGCTCTGAAAACCTCAATTATGGCACAATTTTTCAAAAGTTCAACAAAAATTTTCTTTGATATTACCTCGTAAAACCAATGAGGGGGGTGCTGGTCCCGTGACAGCCGGCTGGGGCTGGGGGATACCCACTGGGGGAGTGTCACAAAATTCCCCAGTCCCCACCACCCTCTACAGGGTGCACCTTAACCCCCCTCACCTTCGGTACTGCTAGGAATCCAATCAATAAGCGACAGATATATAAATAACCACATCGTTTAGACTCTCATTGTCTTTTGCACCACTTTTTTATCACCAAATCAAGCAACATTTGTTTGTGAAGTTCACCCTGTCCTATTTGTTCTACAACTCACCATTCCAACAGTCATCATGGTGCTCGGTTTAGGCGAGAAGCTGCTGGAGTTGCGTGACGACGACGTCCTCTGCGACTGTGTGCTCGTTGCGCTGGATGGCACAGCCGTTCGCGCACACAGCGTCATGCTCGCTGCTGCCAGCCAGTATTTTCGGTCAGACTCTTTGCAACAAACGCGCATTTTTTTCAAGAAATGCCTAGAATGCCAAGCGGTCGAGTCATTATTATGGAATGAATCCATCCATCCATCCATTTTATTTCGCGAAAAAGCAGGAAACTCCGATAAAACTGTATTGAACAGCATGAAACTCGGAGACCCAAGTTTCGTTGCAGTGCCTACTTTGTGCACGACCACAGCGACACCGGACGCTCACAGCTGATCCCAGTGCACGTCGACGTCAGCTCATCCGCCGCGTTGCATCTCCTTTTGGACAGCGTCTACGCACGTTCCATTGCTCAACGGCTTACATTCGCTAATGTTCAGGTGAATGACGCTCAATCAGTGTCGTCGGTGTTGATTAAAAAGTAAACCACTTTGGATAGCACAAAACTTACCTGTTATTTTTCCATCAGACTCTGGTGTCTGCAAGGTTTTTTAATTTTTAGGAGATCCTACCGACGGCGCACAAATGGCAGATGGATGGTTTGGTGACGGCGTGCATTTCGTACGTGCGCGCGCACTTCACCGTCGACAACATCGTTGGCATCTTGCTCTACGCTGACCTGCTGCACGTGCAGGCGTTGGCCGCACATGCGCGCTGTTACATTCTCTACAACATCGAGGCCGTGTGCCAGAACGCCGAGTGGTATTTTTTTGATTGATTATCATTGGTTGTCATTGTCATTGATTAAAACCTAAGCCAAGCCTTTTTTGATAAGGTGAACGTGATCAATTTAGTTTTTATTATTTTTTTCCCGTGTTATAGAGGAGGAGCACCGGAACTGCAGATGCAGCTGATGCATCACTTTCACGCAAAAAATTTTAATTCAAAAATTGGTCACAATCAAATTGTTTCAAACTAATTATTTGGTCAGGTCGGAGTTGAGCTTCGAGCAGATTGAGTCGCTGCTGATGGACGATCGGTTGCGCACGGTGGACGAGTGGGCGGTGCTGACGGCGATCGAGCGTTGGAGCGAGCAACAAGACGAGCGAAAGGCCGAGGCGTGCCGTTTGATGCGACGCTGCATCCGGCTGATGTTCGCCGGTCAGGGTCTCGTTGAACGACTGCGTCTGTGCGTCGACAGCAAAGACACCACAGTAGACTCGAACAACAACAGTCGACTCAGTGCTGCTGCGCAAGCGGCCCTGCTGGCTGAACAGAATGAGACGCGCGTTTGGATCGCAGAAGAACTGCTCAGGGTATGAACTTCATCAGGATAATGTCTAATGTCATGAACTAATATCACCCGGATCACAATGCTTTCACATTCACCCGATCAGTTGTCCGCATGCACGTCACGCTCTCCCGATGTGAAGCTGTGCACGGATCGACCACGATTGCCGACGGACGTGCTGTTTGCAGTGGGCGGATGGACAAACGGAGCGCCGACGGACACCATCGAGAGCTACGACGTCGCTGCGAATCGTTGGTTCGTTAATGGCACGTCAGAAGAGAGACAGAAACAACTAGTTCTTGGAGGGACCACAAAATAATTGTAAACGACGGTTAAAACCAGTTTAAGAAAATCAGCTTCGCCAGGTTCCCAATTGCTGCTGGCAATGCAGCGGCAGCGTGTGCGTATCACGCCTTGATCACGGTTGGGCAGCGTCTGTACATGGTCGGAGGCTTTGACGGCACCGAATACTACAACACCGTTCGATACTACGACATCGAGACAAGTGAGCGAAAGCGGCATCTCCATTGTATGTCTTTCTTGAAACTTTTCCAACTACAAGTAACAATTACGTAAATTTTACATAAACATTTTGCATTGCATAAACATATTTGCAGACCGCTGGCACGAGGCGTCGCCAATGTACGTGCCACGTTGCTACGTGTCCGCGTGTCTGCTGAATGACACGTGCATCTACGCGGTTGGCGGCTTCGACGGACGCAACCGACTGCGCTCCGCTGAGTGCTACACGATTGCCGACAACCAGTGGTCACTGATTGCATCGATGAACCGCGCACGCAGTGACGCCGCCATTGTCGCGCAGCGAGGCAGACTGTTTGTCGCCGGCGGTTTCAATGGTTCGTCATTTCTACAACCGCACCACCACAAAAGTGTGATTGCTGCTGAACTGTTGAACGGCTCACGTCTCCAGGCGATACGGTACTGGCGTCCGCTGAGGTCTACTACCCTGAAACGGACGTCTGGGTGCTGGTGGCCGACATGCTACAGCCGCGCAGTGGCGTTTCCCTGGTGGAGTGCTCGGATGATGAAGACCCCGACAACGATCGCATCTACGCCGTCGGCGGCTTCAACGGTTCCGTCCGTCTCGCCACGGCTGAGTGCTTTCAAAAACGAGTAAAACACTAAATGTTAACGGGGGTTCTTTTGGAAGTGAAAACACACCACACACGCCAGATCATTTCAGCAGTCGCGTTGGCTGCCGATCGCGCACATGGAAACGCCGCGCAGCAACTTTGCGTGCACCCTGTTCAATGGTGACGTGTATGCTATCGGCGGCTTCAATGGCACCACCACCATTGCCACCGTTGAACGATACAGCACCACATTAGACCGATGGACGAATGTTTGCGCGCTTGCTTGTGTTGCGTTCAACCTGTCGTTGTGTTGACGTCATGCTTTTTTGTTTGCTTGTTAGGTTTGCCCAATGAACGTCAACCGAAGTGCGGTTAAAGCAAGCGTTGTTCGCGACTGCGTACGACCAGAACGATTCACATCATATGGACAAGCAAAACCGACCCAACCGAAACCACTGACCAAACGACAGTCAACCTGAGAAACGCTGTTGATACATTCTAACACTGAGAAAAACCGCAGACGATTGGGTAATGTGTAATATTTTGTGATGCTTTAAAAATTGCCTGCGCTTTTCTTCGTTTGACTCGTGAGATCTTGCGTCTCCACATCTTTTTAACATCAACTGGTTAGATTTTGCACTAGTATTGATGATGTCATAAACAGCAATGATAATAAAGTTACTGGTCTCTGTTGCATTTTTTAATTGTTTTTCTGAATATTTACTAGTTTAAAGAATAAAATATGAATTTATATCGATAAAATAAAAATTTAATGAATCATGATAACAATTCGACCATTAGCATTGCATGCATATGCATACAGTCTATCTGGCTAATATAGTATTACCTCTATTAACCCCCCCCCCAAAATTAAACCCCCCCCCCCAAAAATAAACCCCCACCCCCTCGACAAGTTTCCAAATAATCCCCCCCCCCCCAAAAAATAAACCCCCATGGGGGTTTATTAGAAACCTGTTTGAAACACATACCTAGCGAATTCAGTGGCTGAATGCAGTGACATTGGTGAAATTGTGCTACCAAAGGCCCCAAAGGGATGAGTTAGTGGTAATTTCATTACAAAAGGCTGTTACAAAAGGAAATCTCTGTGAAAAGTAGAAGTTTCTGCGACTTCCTTCCTGCCATGGAAAGTATTTTTGCCATTTTGCTCACCCCTAAAAATGGTTTCCAAATAACCCCCCCCCCCAAAACTAATCCCCCCCCCCAAAAATAAACCCCCACCCCCAGAAGTCGCTGAAGAAATAAACCCCCATGGGGGTTTATTAGAGGTAATACGGTATGCAACTCGCTGATTGGTCGGCTCCTCACGTTCCGCACTCCTGGGAACGGGATTCAGAAAAACTCATGTTTTTCATTAATCGGTTTCATTTTTCATTCATTCAGCGGTTTTTTTTTCATGCCGAAAAAAATCTAGATTAAAAACTACCAAATTCCAAAAATTTGCATTGGTCACAATGTTAAAAAAGGCTTTTTGGTTGATTGACTGCGACGGCGTCGTCTATGATTTGTTTTTAGTTTTTGCCTTTAGGCATGAAAAGAGCGTGCCGCTGCTGTGTGTCCAAAGCACACAGCAGAAGAACGCAGCAGGTGACAGTATTTATTGACAATGTCAACAATCTTCAATGAATGAACATGGCGCAGCCAATGAATCAATTTGCAAAAGCGGGATCAAAACCGTAGAAATCGTTGGAAACAAGTTTCGTTATTTTGTTTGTTTGTTTTAAATTTGTTTTGAACACGCAGCAGCGGCCAGCGGTACTCTTTTTTTTATGTTTGAAACCAAAATTATCGGCGACGACGTCGTCAATCAACCAAAAAAACTTCAGTTTTCTATTTTTTTGCCAATGCAAACGTTTGGAATTGGGTAGTTTTTGATTTCGATTGTTTTCGGCATGAAAAAAATAAAAACAAACCGCTGAACAATGAAAAACATGATTTTTAAGTACAGAGAACAGAGTGATCAAAAAACGTGCGCGAGGTTGTCAAACAAAAATAAAAAAAAACTAAAAAAACAACAATAATGGGTTGCCCTTCTTTTCTAAAATCCGCTTCAAGTAAAACACGCTCGTTGTCGGACATTGCTTAAACGGACCTAATTCAAATCTTAATCCCAAAGCCCAATTTTTTTAAATTGAAAATAATTCTTTGATGTGCTCTGAAATTGAAAACCTCATTTTTGGCACAATTTTTGGAAAGTTCAATGTTTGACGTTACCTTGTGCAGTCGAACTAGAATTTTGAAATTAGATAGATAAAACGCTGAAAAGCAATAAAAACAGTAATGCTTAAAATACGCTAAAAATTAAGTCAGAATCAGTACCGTGGGCCCAAAACAATTTTCGAAGGGGGGGGGTATGGTGCCGTGGGGGGGGGTGCCGACCAAAAAGTGAGGGGGGGGGGTCCAACCTATGGTAACGTGGGACCCCCCCATGGGGGTCCCATGGGGGGGGGTGCATTTTTTCAAAATTTTCTGTGGGGGGGGTCCCCCCCCCCATGATATTTTTTCGCTTAAATTTTGAAGGAAAAACCCTAAATTTTGCTGCAAAATCGTTGAAATTACAATGAAGATGGTCAAGTTATCATATATTCAGCTTATATTATGGACTTTATAGACAAAAAATCATGATTTTCAAAAAAAAAATTAGGGTGTACGGAAAATTTTGGGGGGGGGGGGTCTCCGCCAGACCAAATGTCATGGGGGGTGGGGGGGGGGGGGGTGTCGGGCAAATTTTCGAGGGGGGGGGGGGTCCGATGGGGGGGGGTGCCCGGTTTTAGGGGGGTGGCACGGTGCCCCCCCCCCCCCCCCCCCACCCACCGGTCTCGGGGGCTCGGGGGGGGGGGGGGTGTACCCCCCCGATTGGTATTCATATTTAAAAATTTTGAAAAAATGATTTTTGATTTTCGATCAAATGATGCTTGCAATAAAGTCGTTGTAGGTTCCTAATCCTAAATCTAATCCTAATTCTAAGCCAAGCCTTTTTTATAAGGTGAAAAAGGATCAAATTGGTTTTCGCATTTTTTTCTTTCCTGTGTTAAAGAGGAAGAGGACCACCTCCACCGTACATGTACTTTTAAATATGAAGCCGTATCTACCCCCCCCCCACTCCCCCCTCGCCCACGGTACTGGTCAGAATCGGTTTTGTTTTGTTTTGTAGTGTCGTGTCGCGACTAGGGTTGTTAAAAAAAACAAAAATTGTCATTTTTTTAATTTTTTTAATATATAATTTAATTTAATTTCAAAAAGGACGCTAAAATTTAGATTGCGAGGCGAATCGTCATCGTCACCTTATCTGCATCGGAAATGGCAAGCCAACCTTTGGGACGCTCAAAAACTTCATCGCAGATGTTGTTGAAGCCTGAAATCAGTCGGTAAAACGGTCCAAAATCGACTGCTAAAGGTTTTACGAGGTAATATCAAAAACAAATTTGTTGAACTTTCGAAAAATTGTGCCAAAATTGAGGTTTTCAGAGCATATTAGAGAAAAAAATTTCGAATTTTTTTTAATCGGCATTTTTGTTTTTTAATCACTTTTTTTGGTTGCCCTACAACTTTAAACTGGGTAAATGTAGTGTAACTGGGTAACTCACTGGTCTGATCGCGTCACAAATAAAACCGTGCAACGTCGCGCATTCGGGCCGAAGGCGAACACTCAGGGCGACATCACGCAGCTGATTCAGCTGCGACGTCTACGGTGGCTGGGGCATGTGGCGCGCATGAGTCCGAGCCGCATTCCCGCGCGGGCGATCATGGCGTGCGCGGAGCGTGACTGGCGGCGGGCGCGAGGGCGACCGAAGGTGACGTGGCGAGAGATCACAAAAACTGAGACAAAACCGCTCTACACCAACGCGAGAGGGCGCATTCTATATCCGCGTTCGGAGACAGCTGAGAAGCGAGGCGACTACAGCAGTTGGTACCGCACTATTCAGGCGAGCGCGAACGACAGGCAGCGATGGTCGGCAAACATCGAGGCGATCACGTACAAAACCGGAACGGTGGTGAACGGCGTCGAAGCCCGAACAACGGGAGCCGCGCTACGCGGAGCGACGAACTAAGTCAAGTAAGTCAAGATTATTGAAGTTACCATTAACGACGATCAAATCAAAGTGCAACACCGAGGCAGTGCTTGCTGGGGTGAGCGAGCTGAGCTTTTGATTTTGTTTCATTTTGAAATTGGGCTATTGGGTAAGCAATAATTCATGCTGAGCCGAATTTTTTTTTCATTCAGTCGCAGTGGCACCAGTGTTTTACAGCGGTTCACGTTTGTTCATGCGTCGCGGACGGCTTCGTATCAAAAGGGCAAAAAACTTTTCAGTGCGGTTTACTCAAAATTCTTTGATGGTACGGTTTGGTAACCGTCATTCTTGGTTACCGCGGCAACACTAGTAGTGGCGCGACTAGGGTTGGTCAAAAACCGTTTTAAACCGTTTCTTTTCTGTTTTAAAACCGTTTTAAACCGAAAAAACTATCCAATTTGCTATTTTTTTGCTACGCAGTGCTACGCAATTTTTTGTTTCAAAATAAATCAATTTCGCTTTTATTTATTTACAGGGCAGCACGTTCAATAAATTGAAAACAACGACTGGGCAGTGACCGTGTAGGTGTGGGAAGCGGGGGGGGGGCGGGGAGCGCTTGCAAGGAGATCGAATAGTTGACCCCGATTAGGGGGCGAGATTTTCAGAACTGCAAAGTGAAACCGGTAGCGGATGGCGTTTGAAAAAAATATTTCATCAGTTACCGTTTCAAATCTACAACGTCGTCAGTCAGTCCGCATCTGCACTTGGTTTAGCAGTCACCTTGTCTTCATCGTATTTCACTTGACCCTTGACACAATTTTTTCAAAAATAGAGTTTACATTTTATCAATCACACAAAGAATTGTGATTTTTGAGCACGAAGTTTAAAAAATTTTTTAGGAAAAAACTAAAGAAAACCGTTCTAAAAACGGAAAAGAAACCGTTTTTTTCCTGTGCCAACCCTAGTGGTGACCATGCCATCATGACGACCAGACGGTGAGAAATTGAACTGAGCATTTCTGAGCACCAGACAGTTTTGGTATGGTAAGCTGAACAGCCGCGCTGCGGCAGTTTTGTCAGCCTGTCTGAAAGTCGTCTTTTGGTTGCAATTTTTTAATGAGCCCGGGAGCGACGTGTCAAGGCGAACGCCCGCGAACGCTGCCGGGTGCACACGATCGGCGGTGCGTTCGATCGGTTGCGTGCCGCGGTGCCGGCGTTGTCGCCCGACCAGAAACTGTCGAAGCTGTCGATACTGCGCATTGGGTAAATTGGGCTCGGGACAGTATTGCCCGTTTCCGCCGGAGTTTGATACCTAATGGTTTCCGGAACCGGCGCGCGACTAAATTAAGAAAAAGAAGCGCGCGAAATTTGAATGAAAGAAAATAGACGTTCAGAAACCAGCATGTGTGCCAAATTTGACGTGTTTTTTAGACTAACGGATTCTTCGTGTTATTATGTTCAATCTTGCTCCCTTGAACACATGATTAGGAGTTATGTTGGCATTTTTGAAAAGACAACTCATAGTCTGCGACTGATCCCGCCTTGACGGGCTGCCTTATTTAATCGGCCATACTGTATCTATCTATCTAACTTCAAAATTTTGACCGGTTCCCCAAAGTTACATGCCCCCCGCGCCCCCCCCCCCCAAAACATAACAGTATCGTTTTTTGCGTAAAAAGATTAGCCAATGTCTGCTCTTCGACGTGAAGTTAGGAAATTGAAATGTGTTGACTTATGATTTAAAGTTACGAACAGTAAACTAAAAAAATCTGGATTTTCATTTTTTTCGAATCCTAAATGCGCGCCCCATGAACTCCCTCGAACTCACCAGTGCAGTCAGTGGAGGAACAGAACGTGTACGTGACAACTGACAAAGCCAAGCTTATCAGTGACACAAACACTGAGCAGTCAAACAGAAGACACCGAGGGCGATTGAAATTCAGTTTTACTTGTCGTTTGGCAGCTCAATTCAATTTATGAATATTTGTTGTTCTTCGTTGACACCACACCACCGGCGTCTCGAACTTGATTTTGAATTGAAATACAAGCATTGAGTCGGCAAGCGTTGAATCAATTGACAAAAACGCCACCTGAGACAATGCTCATTTTTCAATTTCCAAAACAATGTTGAATAAAGTTGAATAAGTTGCTTGAATTTGTATCGGACCACGAATCGCTGTCAACTTTAATCAATGTATATTTGAAAATCAAATAACATGTGATTCTGTGCAAAAAATAGCACATTTTTCAAATCTTGGATGTCGATCTTGCTTTTCCGATTTCCGTTGTGTTGTGTGTTGAATTGAATCGAATCAGCTCTCAGCCACAAAGTTATTCAGAAAATCATAACCGGAGAAAAATAATGCACAGGCACTACTGCAATGCGACCGCAAGAATGCCGTCGTCGTCGTCAAAGTCAAATCAACAACGAGTTTTCTGCTTGAATCCATTGAATAAAAGTGCAAAAAAACAGCAGAAACGAAACAAAATCCAATCAAACAGAAACTTCTGGTAAACTCCTAGTCTCAGTCTAATTTATTTATGTTGCCTGAAAAATCAAGGAGGGATGGGATTTGCTCTGCTCCGTTTAAAGTTGTAGGCGCACGCTTTTTTTAATTTTTTTTTTGATTTTTGAAATTTAAAAAAAATTTAAAAAAACAAAAAAATGACGGGTGGGGGGGTTCACCCCCCCCAGAGCACCCGAGACCTCCGCGTGGGGGGGGTGGGGGGGGGGGTCACGCGACACCCACCCCCCAAAACCTGACACTGGACCATCCACACCCCCCCCTCGAAATTTGGGCTTGCGGACAAAAGACCGCACGTGCCAAAAGACCGCACATTTGAGATTTTTTTGTGACCAAAAGACCGCAGATCCTATCAAACCAAAATACCGCACGTGCCAAAAGACCGCACCAAAATCATTCACTGCGCACGTGATTATGATATGTTTTTTGTGTTTATTTTGTCTTCCTATCCTTTTTTATTCTACAATAATCATTGACTGAGTTGTCGATCCTTGAAATCGGTTGAGCACAGCGCCGGCAGAGTCGCGTTGCGTGTCAGATCGGCGCACAAGACACATGTCGTGAGCACAAAAAGGGAACACATAACGTCGTCCAGATCACGATTTCCTGAGCCGATTTCGACGATCGACGGCTCAATCATCTCAGCAGAACATCCGGAACACGTTGATATGTAGTTTGTGGTTGGTTGTTGTTTTATTCACTATCGGTTGCTTTACAATAAAAAAGTGTGAAAAACGACAAAACACAAATTTATGGTGATTTTGGATTTTTTTGGTTTTCAAAAAAATAATCGGAACCAACTACAAACGACACATCATGATGTTGCCGGTGTTCTGCTGAATTGATTGAGCGGTCGTTCGTCGAAATCGGTCAAGAAAAGCGCCGGCAGTGCTGCGTGACAGGTCGGCGCGCGCGACACACACGGTGAAACGCTCAGATTGTCAACAGAAAACGTCGTCCAGATCACGATTTCCTTGGCCGATTTCGACGATCGACGGCTCAATCATCTCAGCAGAACATCCGGAACACGTTGATATGTAGTTTGTGGTTGGTTGTTGTTTTATTCACTATCGGTTGCTTTACAATAAAAAAGTGTGAAAAACGACAAAACACAAATTTATGGTGATTTTGGATTTTTTTGGTTTTCAAAAAAATAATCGGAACCAACTACAAACGACATATCATCATGTTGCCGGTGTTCTGCTGAATTGATTGAGCGGTCGTTCGTCGAAATCGGTCAAGCACAGCGCCGGCAGTGCTGCGTGACAGGTCGGCGCGCGCGACACACACGGTGAAACGAGCAGATTGTCAACAGAAAACGTCGTCCAGATCACGATTTCCTTGGCCGATTTCGACGATCGACGGCTCAATCATCTCAGTAGAACATTCGGAACACGACTATATGCAGATTCTGGTTGGTTGTTGTTTTATTCAGCATCGATGCTTTGCAATAAAAAAGTGTGAAAAACGACAAAACACAAATTTATGGTGATTTTGGATTTTTTTGGTTTTCAAAAAAATAATCGGAACCAACTACAAACGACATATCATCATGTTGCCGGTGTTCTGCTGAATTGATTGAGCGGTCGTTCGTCGAAATCGGTCAAGAAAAGCGCCGGCAGTGCTGCGTGACAGGTCGGCGCGCGCGACACACACGGTGAAACGCTCAGATTGTCAACAGAAAACGTCGTCCAGATCACGATTTCCTTGGCCGATTTCGACGATCGACGGCTCAATCATCTCAGTAGAACATTCGGAACACGACTTTATGCAGTTTCTGGTTGGTTGTTGTTTTATTCATTATCGGTTGCTTTGCAATAAAAAAAGTGTGAAAAACGACAAAACACAAATTTATGGTGATTCAGGATTTTTTTGGTTTTCAAAAAAGTAATCGGAACCAACTACAAACGACACATCATCATGTTGCCGGTGTTCTGTTGAATTGATTGAGCGGTCGTTCGTCGAAATCGGTCAAGCACAGCGTCGGCAGTGCTGCGTGACAGGTCGGCGCGCGCGACACACACGGTGAAACGCGCAGATTGTCAACAGAAAACGTCGTTCAGATCCCGATTTACTCGGCCGATTTCGACGATCGACGGCTCAATCATCTCAGTAGAACATTCGGAACACGACTATATGCAGTTTCTGGTTGGTTGTTGTTTTATTCAGCATCGGTTGCTTTGCAATAAAAAAAGTGTGAAAAACGACAAAACACAAATTTATGGTGATTTTGGATTTTTTTGGGTTTCAAAAAAACAATCGGAACCAACTACAAACGACACATCATCATGTTGCCGGTGTTCTGCTGAATTGATTGAGCGGTCGTTCGTCGAAATCGGTCAAGCACAGCGCCGGCAGTGCTGCGTGACAGGTCGGCGCGCGCGACACACACGGTGAAACGAGCAGATTGTCAACAGAAAACGTCGTCCAGATCACGATTTACTTGGCCGATTTCGACGATCGACGGCTCAATCATCTCAGTAGAACATTCGAAACACAACTGTATGCAGTTTCTCGTTGGTTGTTGTTTTATTCAGCATCGGTTGCTTTGCAATAAAAAAATGTGAAAAACGACAAAACACAAATTTATGGTGATTTTGGATATTTTTGGTTTTCAAAAAAATGATCGGAACCAACCGCAAACGACACATCGTCATGTTGCCGGTGTTCTGCTGAATTGATTGAGCGGTCGTTCGTCGAAATCGGTCAAGAAAAGCGCCGGCAGTGCTGCGTGACAGGTCGGAGCGCGCGACACACACGGTGAAACGCGCAGATTGTCAACAGAAAACGTCGTTCAGATCCAGATTTACTCGGCCGATTTCGACGATCGACGGCTCAATCATCTCAGCAGAACATCCGGGACACGTTGATATGTAGTTTGTGGTTGGTTGTTGTTTTATTCAGCATCGGTTGCTTTGCAATAAAAAAGTGTGAAAAACGACAAAACACAAATTTATTGTGATTTTGGATGTTTTGGTTTCTAAAAAATGATCGGAACCAACCAACAACGACACATCATCGCGTTGCCAGTGTTCTACTGAGTTGATTCAGCCATAGTTCGTTGAAATTGGTTGAGCACAGCGCCGGGAGAACGCGTGACAGGACGATGAACAAGACAAACACGGTGAAACGCGCAGACTGTCAACAGAAAACGTCGCCCAGCTAACGATTCCCCCAGCTAATTTTGATAATCCATTACAAATTATCAAACAAAAGTAAGTTTTTGAAGGCTGTGTCCACAATCATTTTTACTATTTGGCCGTGTTCCAAATCCACTGAACCCCGAAAACGCTATTTGGCTGCGTTCCAAATCCACTGAATCAGGAAAAAACATTTTTGTTGCGTAAAAGTGGAACTTGAACAATGAACAAACGAAAACAACACAATTTATCACAAGAAATGATACGAATGTTGCTTGATGCAATTGTAAAATCGAAACAGAAAGCGGAACCGACTTTCTAAATGCTCGTGCGGTCTTTTGGCACGTGCGGTATTTTGGTTCCACACCAATCTGCGGTATTTTGGTTTTGCGGTCTTTTGGCACGTGCGGTCTTTTGGTACGTGCGGTCTTTTGTCTATGATTCGAAATTTGCTGGACACCCCCCCCCACCCTCCCAAAATTATTTGGGCCCCCCGGTCCCCCCCCCAAAACCCTTACCCCCCGATTTTTGACCGTTTTACCGACTGATTTCAGGCTTCAACAACATCTCCAGCAAAGTTTTTCGCCCCCCCCGTTGGTTGCCCCCTTTCCCTTCCAGAGGGGGAGGCGATTCGCCTCCCCGCAATTTTTGTGTCCGCGCCCCTCCTCCTTTGCCAGCCGTCCCTTAGTTAGTTTCGTTGGGTGGCTGTTCCGGGCCTACTCCCCGCCGTCCCGCCCCCATCCACAATTTTCCGAATTTCAAGCCGGTATGTGTATTTTCACTTGGGCTGGGGAAAAATTAGTGACGTTTTGGGGGTCAAAACACAAGAAGAGGTGTGGTAACGGTTTGGAAAAGGGGTAAATGAGGTCACCCAAACAAAATTTGGAAAGTTCCGCCATTCGGGAGTCATACGGGAGGCGATTGCACATCAAATGTGGTTCTTCGAACTCCCTGGTTGATTTAGCACAACTTTGATTTTTGGAATTTTTTTTAAATTAAAAAAAACAAAAATGACGATTTTTGTTTTTTTAACAACCCTAGTACCAAGCCCTATCCTATTTTAGCGTAACATATTGAAAGTTACGCTAAAATAGGATAGCTGTTATTCATCGAAAATTGAAAGTTGCGGTAAAATATCAAAGTTACTTTATTTGTTGAAAGTTACGGTAAAATATCAAAGTTACTTTATTTGTTGAAAGTTACGCTAAAATATCAAAGTTACTTTATTTGTGGAAAGTTACGCTAAAATAGGAAAGCGCTATTCTTTATTATCGGCAAGTGGCAAAAAACTATTTCTGGCACAGCACGAGCATCACTTATGATATGACGACGAGACAGACGACGACTTTGATTTGAAACTGACGAAAGGAATGTGCCCTGAAATTTAAAAAGAAAAAGAAGATTGCACTTGAATTGGATGTTTGTTCGGCATTCCAGTTGCCAATTCAAGCCGCTAGCATCTTTAGTTCTTCTAGCATTTCGGCAAAACTCAGTTAAGTTTCGTTCGTCTTCAACCTCAATTCAAAAACACCTCACACCACCACAACAATCCGAATCATTACGGCCCCGTCTCAATCCATTTGTCGCATCAAAAACAGCCAGAAAAAAACAGCAGAAGTCTCGATTATCGAAACGAGAATCAGTGTTGCGCGCGAACTATTTGAAAAGCATGGCAGAAACACAGCCGCAAATTGAACAGCAATTGGCACCGCTTCGTGCAGCAGTGAAAGCGCAAGTTTGTCTGTTTTGTGAACCATTATAAAAGAATAAAAGTTAGCGGTGAATAAAATTGAAAGTTTGATTGTGCGTGCGCGTTCAATTTTCTTTCGAATATTGACAGGGTGACGAAGTTCGTCGACTGAAGGAAATGGGTGCGCCAAAACTTGACGTCGACAAGGCAGTGCTCGAGTTGAAAGCGCGCAAACGCATTCTTGAGGACAAGGTGAACCGAGACGCTGGGCGTTTGTTGCAGTCTGGCGGAGTATGAAACAGTGCATGACAAAATGACCAACCAAAACAGGGTCGATCAATTTACAAAATTTATAAAATGGATTTCTGCAGGAAATCTCGTTGTGTCCGAAAGACGACTTCATCGACCGCCTGAAATTGGAAGAGCTCTTGCGGCGACGGTTCTTCTTTGTGCAGTCGTTCGAGATCTATGGCGGTTCGTGGGTCAGCATTTTTCGCTGTGTTGTGTCATTTGTTTCTGAATCGAAATATTATCAATTTTTTGGGGTCTGTGCCACTCAATACAGTTGTAGGAAAGGAAACTAATTTCAATCTCTAGGCAAAGTGACCCGGCCCTATTTCGGTAACTTGGATCACTTTTGAATTCCCACGTCACGCATAAAATTGTTTACCTTATTATGCGCGCATTGAACGTCGCTCGGGACCAAAATAGTTTTGAGTCAAATGCCTGCTGTTCCGGAACGTTTCTTTGTATATTGTATCACCTTTTTTAGGTGTGACCGGTCTGTATGACTTCGGTCCGATGGGCTGCGCAATGAAGACGAACATGCTGAACGTATGGCGTAGTCATTTTGTGCTGGAGGAATCGATGTTGGAGGTCGATTGTGCGATGCTGACTCCTGAGCCTGTTCTCAAGTAATGATTTCATTCAATCATTTGTACCAATCATTCGAGTTGTGCTGCACTTTTATTGTGTTGCTCATTTTTTGTGTCAACTGTCAGAGCATCGGGACACGTGGACCGCTTCTCAGACTATATGGTAAAAGACAAACAGACTGGCGAGTGCTTTCGAGCGGATCATTTGATTAAAGGTGGGTTTTTTTGTCGTTTCAACGTTTTGCGTCAAAATGATTCGACTCAGCATTTGTCTGTTCACTCACACAACGCCTACCGTATTACCCCCAATAAACCCCCATGGGGGATTAATACGTCAGCGACTTTTAGGGGTGGGGGTTTATTGGTGGGGGGGGGGGTTTATTTACAAAAAAATTCTAGGGGTGGGGGTTTGTTGAAAAATGGCAAAAATACATTGCATGGCAGGCAAGAAAGTCGCAGAAACTTCTACTCTACATAGAAATTTCCTTTTATAACAGCCTTTTGTAATGAAATTACTATTAACTCACCCATTTGGGGCCTTTGGTAGCACAATTTCATCATTTTCACTGCAACCAGCCACTGAATTCGCTGGGTATGTGTTTCAAACAGGTCTCCAATAATCCCCCATGGGGGATTATTTGTGGGGGGGGGGGATTACCGAAAACGGTAGGGGGTGGGGGGTTAGTGGTGTGGGGGGGGGGGGTGAATGGTGGGGGGGGGTTAAATGGGGGTAATACGGCATAAATCTATTGCACCACTCAGGTCATGTCGAGCGAATGCTGGATGAGAAGGGAGTGACGCCTGAACAGAAGGACAAACTGGAGACGATTTTGGCGCGGGTTCGTGCTTTGCAGTCGCTGATGCGTTCGTGTTTTCCAACCTCAACAACTGCTGAATGTCATTGCTACTAGTGCAGGCACTGTTTATCTTTTAGTCATGTTAAATGTCATGTTAGTTATCCGTTGCAGCTAGACGGTTTCTCGCGCGACGACATGGAAGCAACACTGCGTGAGTACAACATGAAGTCGCCGCACACAAACAACGAACTCACCGAGCCGATACCATTCAATCTGATGTTTCCCACATCCATTGGACCATCGGGCGCACTCAAGGGGTACGATCGGGAGAAGTTGTAGAATTTTGTGGAATCAGTCTTCTGCACGAAAGTTCATCCCATCCCATCTGCTAACTGAACAAGAATGATAAAATGCCTTTTCAGTTACCTCCGGCCAGAAACGGCGCAAGGGATTTTCGTGAATTTCAAGCGACTACTCGAGTTCAACCAGGGTCGACTGCCGTTTGCGGCAGCGCAAATTGGCGCCGGTTTTCGAAACGAAATCTCACCGCGACAGGGCTTGATCAGGGTCAGGTGCGTTGCGTAACCGGACTAAACCACCATGTTTATAAAAATACAGAAATTTTACGTAGAGTCGTATTTTTACACAAGAAAGTTTTGTTTTGCAGAGAATTCACGATGGCCGAAATCGAGCATTTTGTCGATCCGTCCAACAAGTCGCACCCGAAGTTCGAGAAAGTGCGCGACTACGAGTGCACGTTCTTTTCGGCGTGCAATCAAATGGATGGTCTGCCTGCGCAGATGCTGACCGTTGGAGAGGCCGTTGATTCGGTACGCTACGATACAGCAAGAATTTCTCAAACAATTTTATTCTGTTTTTCTTTCCACTTTGTTTATTCTGAATTCCATTCCAATCACCTGACTGCCTGATCTGCCTGTTCTTGTGCAGGGTCTGGTCGCAAACGAAACGCTCGGCTACTTCCTAGCGCGTGTGCACCAGTATTTGCTGAAAGTTGGCGTCGATCGACGGCGTCTGCGCTTCCGGCAGCACATGTCGAACGAGATGGCACACTACGCGTGCGACTGCTGGGACGCCGAGTGCTTGACCACTTACGTGCGTTAATTAATTTTTTAATTCACCTAATTCACCTGCCCGCGCGCCGGTTCCGGAAACCCTAAGGTATACCAAACTCCGGCGGAAATGGGCAATAGTGCCTCGAGCCCAATTTACCCTCGGCTCTGGAGGGAGTAGACCATAAGATCTTGTGAGGTCACTTTAGTCTCTCCACCGTGCGTCCTGTCCGCAGCGAGGTTCGAACTCTCCACCCACTGAACGGCAGGTGAAAGCCCTACACCTGCGCTACAGACGCGACGACGCGTTACGCTTGTTTTTTTATTGACCTGCAATTCAGTTTTTAATTGACCAAAACAATGATCGAGTTGATGAAAAACCATACAGCCCAACTCGATAACTCATCCAGCTAGCTGATTGGTTGATGCTTGCATTCTGTGCATGAATAGCTGTTGGGGCGTGGGGCTGAGTTTGGTTTGCATACATAATCATGGATCATGGATCACGTGACCAGCAACCAGTCAGCCAGTTGGATATGTTATAAAGTGAGACTATAGTGGCAAATGCTGAGTAATCAAATCAATCAAATGCTGAGTAAAACTGAATTCTTTAGGGTTGGATCGAATGCGTCGGCAACGCGGACCGCTCGTGTTTCGATTTGTCGCAGCACGCGCACGCCACGGGCGTCCGATTGAGCGCCGAGAAGCAGCTGGCCGCGCCGAAAACGGTGCACGTCACTGAGGTGGTGCCGAACAAGGCGGTGTTGGGGAAGGCGTTCAAGAAGGACAGCAAGGCGATCACGGACGCCATGAAGCAACTGAGCGGACGACACTGCGAACGCGTACGACAGCAGCTCAGTGGGGACGGGTTCGTGATATCAGACGGATATTGATCGGAACAAAAAAGTGTTCGGTTTTAGGTTATTTCTTCAATCATTTCAGGTCAACAACAATCGAGACTGCTGATGGTAAAGAGTTCAAATTGACGAGCGATATGATCGACGTGAAACAGTACCAGAAACAAGTTCGTCATTGCGAATGAATTTTGAAGATTTTTGTGGATGCTATCAAATGGACAGATGGTTGGCATGAAAATTGCAATTTTTTACTATTTCTGAACGGCATTTTCTTGTCTGTTTCTCAGGTTCACGTGGAAGAATTCGTGCCGAGCGTCATTGAGCCGTCCTTCGGCATCGGCCGCATCATGTACGCCGTGTTCGAGCACCGATTCCGTGCGCGTGAAGGCGACGAAATGCGACAGGTGCGTTTATGTTTGTGTTCACCGCCACCCGTTCCACAGTCGAACTCTATAACATATCCAACGAGCTGATTGGTTGATGCGTGCATTCTGTGCATGAATTGCTGTTGGAGGCGGAGTTTGGTTCGCACAGAATGCCATGCATCACCAACCTATCCGCTAGTTGGATATGTTATAGAGTTAGACTGTAGAACCGGATGAAGCCGGCGTACACCAAACTCCGGTGGTTTAATGGGCGCTAAGCGTCATGTGGGCGGTTGGCTTATGACCTCGCCTCAAGAGGAGCCATTGTTGTTGGCTACGTTCACAAACTAAATGCAAGCTGGCGCTTACGCATTGATGAGTCAACCATTGAGCTTTCAAAAACTTCTGAAGTGGCTGAATAATGCCATGAATTTGCAGTACATTGCGTTGCCGCCGTTGGTGGCGCCAATCAAGTGCTCCGTATTGCCGTTGTCGAATCACGACTCGCTGAAGGAGCACGTGAACGCCGTCTGTATGTTGTTGCGGTCGATTTTGTGGTTATTTTGAATTGAATAGTGCGTTCAGGCGCATTGTCGAGCGGGCATTGCCCAGTGCCATCTTGTCAAATTCTGTCATCTGCGTTTTGACCGGAACGTAGGTCGGAAACGCAGTGTAGTAGAATCACAGGTTGAGTGAGAGACTGTGCGCGTCAATCGCAGGCGAGCAACTGCTGTCGCACGACGTGTCGCATCGCGTCGACACGAGCAGCGGCTCGATTGGACGGCGATACGCGCGCACCGACGAGATTGGCATTCCATTCGGCGTCACCGTCGACTTTGACTCGTTGACGCTGCCGCACACGGTCACACTGAGAGAGCGGGACTCGATGGCGCAGATCCGAGTGCCCGTGCGTTGCGTTGGATTCTTTTTTTGTGATATTCAAGAGCAATTTTGAAGTGAACGTGATTTCTGTTCTGTGCCGTGGTTCCAGATCGACAAACTAGCGAATCTCGTCAGCGCACTTTGCCGAGACAGAATGTCATGGAAAGAGGCTACTATGGAATATCCGATTTTCGAGCAGCAACAAGTCACCAATGCAGTCAACTCAGGTTTTGTACATTTGCATGGTTTGTTTTTCACGTTGTTCTAATTGTGTTTTTCTGAATCTTTTTTTAAATTTTTTTCAGAGCCCTGAGTGCCGATGAAGATTTCGGCTAGGAACAGATATGCCATGGAATATTGTTATGGACTGTACTCATTTCTGTTGGACTCTATTGTTTTGTTTTGTTATTGCGTTCATGAATGGGTGTTACGTTGAGTTCATGAATGGGTGTTACGTTATTGTTTTGTTGGGATGAAAAGTTCTGATCGATCTTGTTAATTTCATCAAAGAATGCCAAAGCTCGTTGGAAAGCTTCTTCTTTTTGTTACTATCGGTTGTTGTTAGCCGTACAAGCTTCTGGGTGAACGGACTGAAGACGCTGTGATATTTCGAAATTTTCACCACTATTCTCTGCCGCACAATCACAATCTATCGCTACGTGATTCTGGACATAAATAGAATAAAACTTGTGTTTTCGAGAGAAAAAATGAAATATGTGGAGATCTGATTGTCCGACTGCGGTCATGTTGCACCCGCGGCATGAGTGTATTGATTGTGAAATTGTGCGAAAAAAATGGAATTTGAAAAAAAGGTGCTGTGTCGCTGCGTCAGATGGCCGGCTCGTGTACGGTGCCACTGAGTCGATTTCGTGGCTGTGTGCTCGGTGCGCTGGCCGGCGACGCGCTCGGGGCGCACTTTGAGCAGAACAACTTTTGGGGTGGCTTCTCGGGTCGCGATGCAGCTGACAAGTTCAGAAACGCTGTTGCTGAGTGGGTGCGCGAGCAAGCGACCGGTAAACGCGGTTGGTTGAGTTTGATTGTTAGCTGGCTGGCTGTTGCCGTTTTTCGTATGAATTTTGGAGTGGAGCCCACATTAATGGGATATTCAGTGGGCGTGACGGGAGGGAAACATTCTCGTTTACAAAACCTGCTGGAAAAAAATGTGGGTCGCTGAGTGCGAATCTGGTGCTTATTTTTCACGTCATACGTTGAAAACAGCTTGAATGGTGGTATAAATGGAAAAATAGAAGCCATTCTTGGTTTTCAACGGCTTTGTTGTTCACACCGGTTTTTCAAACTTACAAGCAGGAACGCCCATTTGTGCAAGCAAAAAAACAAGAGACAACTTACAATAAACAACAAAAGCCTCACGTGTTGTGAGCTCACTTGCAGATGATGCAATCAAAAATGCACTAAAGCACGCAATGGAGTGATTGAATTTTCGAAACAGCTTCCGAAATCTCGAAGCTCCAATTGGATCCCACAAAATCATCCAACGCCAAAAACACCAAAGTCAATTGGCCAGTACTGCTCCAGTGCGTAAATGCTGCATCACCAGTCTGACGTTCGTGTCAACCGTCCGCCTGAACGTCTGCAGCAGTCGTGTGCCGTGCTGCTGCGTGCTGACCAGCTCCGCAGTGCTCGCGGCGAATCGTGCGCTGTAGTGGTGCATCACGACCAGCTCCGGCGGTGCCAGCCGACTGCGGTGGCGTTCGCGCAACTGTTTCGATATGTGATGTATGCCGAGCTCGAAGATGCGCTCCGGTCGCACGAGCGGCTTCGTCAGGTGCCTCACGAAGTTGTCGGCGTCCACCTTGTAGACGTCAGAAGAGTCGAAAATCGAGAGCGCTCGATGCGCCGATGATCGGTGTAGTTCCGGTGTGACGTGGAAACCGCTGGCCGTCGGATACAAGTGCCACAATGCCGCCGATAACTGTTTGTGCAGATTGCCGATTTGACGATGTTAGTTGACGTTTTTGAAAGCAAGCGCACGAATAATGGCAAAAAGGATGCCTATCCTTCTGAACAAATCAAGCGGACGAATAATGGCAAAAAAGAATGCCTCTGTCCTTCTGAACAACTGAACTGAACAAACCTGAGGCAACGACGTGATGTCGGGGCGTTCAGGCACGATCAGCTCGTCCAGGTCGTGCAACGCCAGATGATGGACGCCAGCTGCGATCGCCCTGTACAAACAGTCCTGCACCGCCAACAATTGACCCATGTACCAGATTGCAGTCGGTTTGATGTGCTCGTGAATCGACCATCGAATCGTTGTCACCACGCCGAGATGCTCGTAGAGTCTGGTGTGTTTCGTAAATGTTTTTGAAATTGGCAACCAAAAAGTAGAACAAAATGGAGCGGGAACGGAACAAATGGAACGAGCTGTTTTAGGGTGGACTCCAATCAATCGTTGCTTGCATTTTGGTTGCACACAGAGACACGGCTAACGTTTTCTCGTTGTCCGCTTCCGCTCACCTTAACACTGAACGCAGTGTTTCTATTCTCGGATCGTCGGTGACGTAAAATATGATCTGCTGAGCCCCGAGCGCCAATTGAAGCTCGATGTACTCGATCACATAGCGCGCGTCGTAACGTTCACCGTGCAGCGGCGTGTGTATGCAAACGGCGTATGCCACTCGGTTATCGCTTGATATTATGGTGTTCCCCTAAAATTGATGATTATTCATTATTGAAACTGTTAAGCCATGAAAAAAGCTATTGAGCTTGACTTGCCGGTGTCTGCGGGATCGATGGTGGCGTTTCGTCTGGTTTTCGCGGAATTTTTGTTGCACTGGAAGTCGGCACTTGTTGCTGCGGTGGCGGTTGTGGTTGCAAATGTTCGTCAGGATTGATGTTGTTTGTGGAAAAGTTCGTTTGCAACGATTTCACTTCGTTAACGATGTCGGGGTCGGGTGGTTGTGTGCCGCATTCCGTGCACAGTTCATTGGTGACCGCTGGTATGTGCATGTGGTAGTTGGTTCCTGGCACAAAAGAAAGCCACGATCAAGTTTCTTTGTTCAACTATTTTAGTTTTGAAAACAGTAATCACTGATCACTCACGTCTGTCCAGAAGAATCACTTCCGTTCGGTCAAAAATGAGTTTTTTGCCGTCCTTCGTGGCTGGTTGTTTACAACTGACAATGTAGCCGCCAAATTGACCGTTATGATTTTCGCACATTTCGTAGAATTGAGTTGTTGAATGCAGCTTCGTTGATCTCACGGTGTGACGTGACAGTGAATGCTTTGATGATGCAGACGTTTCCAATCGGTCCGTTGACACTGGCCAAACGCAGAAGATGTGGTTTCGAAATTTCGCTTCCACGCGTTTTCTGTTGGCGCCATTCGTTTTCACAGCTACCATTAGTCTCACAGTTGCTGGTTGTACCCGTTGGTCGAAAAACGCCGAAAATACTACAAGGTCATCAGAAAGTGGTTGAAAATGACCGACTTTAGAGATTTTGTGAAGTCTGGTGTAGTTGTCAAAACGCTTTCCAATGAACTCAATGTGTGTGCGGTGCTGTTGAAATACTGTGGTGGCTTTGTGCTGGTCCTCACGGCCGCTGTTCTGTTGGCGTCGTCTCGGATCCGTGGAAATCAGGTGGCTTGATCTGCCAGTGCTTGCTTGCGTACTCGTGGCAAAATTACGAATGAACTCGCCATTGGTTGTTGCAGACGGAACCGGTTGAGCTTGACTGTTTTGATTTTGCTTGTCGACAGTTATCAGGTAACTGCAAAAGATGATGAACGTCAGCCACAGACTGAATCCAAGTTGGAACAGGCGGCGCCATTTCATAGTTTTGTATCGTCCCGTTTTTTTTATCAACCAGTTTCGTGATCTGGTGCGCGTGTGATCAATGTTTATTGCATAGTTTTTTGACGATCACAGTCCGAACTGCAACAAAGTAATGACGTATGATTGAATGTCTCGAGTATGAAACTACAAAGATGGGAAGAGTGCCAGTTTCGGAACTATACTAACGAGGTCTTCAACAGATATGATCATGCGAACAATTGCATTATTGTTGCACATGAAATTACCAATAGCAAACCGGATGATTACTGTCATTGTGGGTGTGGTAAATTAGCTGACAATAATGCGCATTTGATGTCGCTCTTACGGATATCGCATATTTGCCGCACGGTTTGTGTTTGTCGTCTCCTCAGCTTTATTTAGCCCGATTTGAGTTCTTTCGTTCTTGAAGGATACGAAAATAAGGATGCATTTGGTTAGTTACGGTGCTTGCAAGTGCGCTATTCCCCAAAGAGTCAACGGTCTCTGCGATCCGGAATGTTTTTCCTCATGGCGGTGTGCCACAGCATCCGGTGCAATTTAAAGTAAATTTCTGGTACACGGTCACGTCCTGGTCACACCAACATTACATGATCTCCTGTGACTACATGTATCCTACTTGACTTTTGAGCTTCGATCTCTTCTATATCGACTTTGAAAGAGATTTAGTGTTGCTTTTTGCCACAGAGCGCTTTTATATGGCGCATGATTTATTGAACGCATGTGGATTTATGGCCCATAGCCCATACTTGATATAAATTTTAAACAAAAGCTCGTCCGGGGTAACCGGCTGCATTGGGTAAAATAAGTTCACAGGCGGCGCATTATTTTATTAAAGTTACAAAAATAAGATTGATTTTAATAAATTTTGTTTTTTTTGTTAAAAAATTATAATTTTCACCAATTAAATGACGTTTAAAAACATTCAAACAAACAGATGCTCTTGTTTCCGCTCGGTATTGAAATTATCACGATTATCAGATCTGACTTATTGCTCAATGAGGTACAATGTGGTGTTACATGAAAGATGCGCCGAAGAACCACATGACGAACCAGTTTCTCAAACTTGGCACATGCTTCTTGTGATTCAGCAATTTTCCGAGTTGTTCACCGGCAAGCGGACACGCAACCAGGCCAACTGCGAGTGTATTCATTTTTTTTGAAAACATGTGCTCGCTCTAAACATGCCGAACGTCGACCGCGGGCCTCTTGAGACGCACCGGTTTGTTTGTTAGCTGCTGGTAGTTTTGTTTGACCGATTATACTGTGTGTTAAAAGTGACGGAAACAAGCAGCAGCAAACCAATCGAGTGCCACTTGGCCCGCCAAAGCCGCGACTGAAAAGACGGGGACATAAACCGAAGATATAACTAGCGACCAGAATATTATGGATGTCGGTTCGTTTGAACAGCACTCGAGGATCACAACTACCTTGGCTGGCACAAAAAAAGAAGCGGATTTTTAACTATAGGTCTGGCAATAAGCAAATATACTGCACTAGAGTGCAAATGAGACTACTGTTGGTTTACCAAACTCAGAAGCAGGCAACGAATGATGCATGAAATGGAGATCCTTGCTCTGCGTTTTGCTTATAACCATGTAGCATCAAGAAAATGGATATTCTTGTGGTGGAGTGAACTTAATTTTCACTTGGTATATTACCGTTAAAAACAGATGACAATGCCAGGTATTTCTTTTTCGACAATAAATCTGCCATGTGTTCTGGTGTTGTCGTAGCGGTGGACGCGTGTAGTAAAAACCGTGGCGCACAACGCGAGTGAGTGAGTAGTACACGCGGAATAACGAGCGCCGGAAATTAGGAAGCGGCATCGAGACGGCATATAACGCGCACGCGCTGCGTGTTTCCGTTTTTCGCAGTGTGATGGTGCGCACACGCAAAGAACGACCATTCGGCGGAGCCGGGGCCCGTGAAAATAAATCACGCAATACGGTGGAGAAAAGAAAGAAAACCGCTTGAAGCGTCGCACCAGCAGACCGAATGTCGGTTGCGTTGGTATGGGAAAAAAAGAATACGAAAATTAACGTTACCGCGCCGCAATGTGACGCAGCCACAAAATACACATTATTATTCAAGCTGCATGGAAAGACACCAGACCTTCATGCTTTGCAGCCGCTAGCGTGCTGCATGCACATTCATAGAACTCGATTTTCAACAAAAACGAAAATGAGCTTTCGCAGAAAAAACCCTCAAGCATTTCGTTCGTGAAAAAAAAACGCTGTCAATGCTGAGTTTTTCCGCGTTTTTAATGCACGGGCTCTGCTCAATTTCTGCAATCCTAATTGACCATGACTTTTATTTGGTTAGTTCCGCGTGAATTCAACTCGCGGATGTTGTGCCATCCAGACAATGGTTACTGTCAGTGATATGGATGGAGAAACAAAAATAAAGTGCAAAATGCAGCTGAAAACAGTCGCAGTGGAAAACTGTGGACGGCTGATTTTGATCGGTCGGTTGAGAAGATATGCGAGTCAAATTAAAAGTAGGGAGTACACGAGGCGTGAAAAATAGTAGGCGCCAGCGTGTGGTGCTGGTGGTGCCATCACGTGCGTGATCAGTGTGTCATCTCCTTTGACAAACAACGGAGTAATAGAATTTGACGTCATGTCTTAGAATGGTAATTTCATACACATGCCCCGACGTGTTTCGTTTCATACTTGTAAACATTATTCAAATTAAACTACGGATTTGATGGATCTGCTTAATGCCGGACTCGTATGTAAGAATTACAAGAGCTATTATTATTATTATTATTATTATCATTATTGCCATTTTTCCTGGTATGGCTTCTGCAACGTTACATCTGTGGATGCTGGTCATGTTTCACAAATGGTCCCACAGGACTCTAATCAGTTTGGTTGGCTAGCCCCGTGTTTAAAAAATGTACCGATTTATGCTTATTTTCAGGGCGCGTTCTGTACTACACGGATGATTCAGCGATGCACTTGAGCCTTCTTCGTGTACTGGCCGAAAACAAGAACAGATTGGATTCGAACGTTTTGGCGAGAAAGTGCGTCCTGTGTTTTTATGTAGCATGTTTCTTCAAACCTGTCAAATTCTTCTGCAGAATACAAAGCGCACGAAGCTTTTTAAGTTGAAGAAGAATGAACGAAGGTTAGTTTGGAATCAGAAACTCCATTTGTGTTGTGACTAAACACGTCTTTCCAACACGATGCCGTTTTTCTTCTTTCACGGGCTTTGTAGTGTAGCTGCTGAAAAGATGACAGGTTTAAAGAAACACTTTGTACCTACGTTTGGTTTGGCGAGACACATGTTATGATGATCTCAGTTGAATGCAGACAGGACAGACAGAATGCAGACTTGAACTTGCACTTGAAAAACTTGAACATACAAAAGCTACGGTCTTCAACTACGTACGGATCTTCCAGATTCACAGAGTCCTTCTTCGAGCAGCCGAATCGCGGCTACGGTGCGGCCGTTGGCCGAGTGTTCGATGAGCTACGCGAGTGCGATTACACGGTGGACGCGAGCGAACTGGCCGGTCGGCAGTTCGACGGAGAGGGCAGCTTCGGCAATGGCGCTGCGATGCGCGCGGCTGCCGTCGCCTTGGCCACCGCGCACCGGTCAACCGAGGACGCGACGCAGGTTGTTGCAGTTGGCTGTGCGAATGGCGTGCTTTACGGTCAGACCCAGTGTTGAACTAGCCTGTCGCCATTGTAATATCAATTTTTAGGTGCTGCGACTCAATGTGTTTGCAAACGCCGAAAGGCAACTAGTTTCAATCTGCATGTGGCAATTCAAAATCGCCTAAGTGACTCGTCCGTATTTAAGGGACTCGGATCACTTTGCAAATTTTGAATTCCCTCGTCATAAAACTACCTATCAATGCGCGCATTGAGACTGGGGTTGAATCCAAAATAAAAGATCATAATGTTTTGAGCCACCCTGCCCAACAGACGATGTTCCACAGTGTCAGTGAGCGTTCGTGCGTTTGTGCTCAGATGGCCGTTCGGCAAGCGCGCACCACGCACACGCACGTGGACGCAGTGGTCGGTGCTGTGCTGCAGTCACTGGCTGTGCACCGCCTCCTGAGGACGCCCAGCGATTCGCTTGACCCGCTACAGGCACGTGTGGACTTTGTGCACCAACTGGATTCCGTTCTTGAGCAACAATTCAAAAACAACACCGCCATCAAACAGTTGACGTACGCGCGCAAGTGAGATGTCCAGTTTTCTTAACTTTTGTTTCTTTTTGTACCCAGCAGAGTTCCAAAATAGATCACGATTTCATTGTCAGGCAGTGCAATTTCGCAGACAGCGTTTACAAGCGCAAATTGTCGTCGATTGAGCAGCTACTGCGGGACAACTGCTCTGACGCAGACACGGTGATCGAGCAACTCGGCAACTCAATCAGTGCGGCCGAGTCAGTGGCGACGGCCTTGTTCGCCTTCCTCACTTGTGTGACGCCCGTGCGCAATTTTGAACAGGTCAGTGTTCGTTATTAGATTGCCATGAACTGATGAAATGAAACTAAATAATTCAACGACAGTCGTTTGTTTTTCAGTTTGAGAACAGATTTTTGAGAACAATGGCGTTCGCGATCTCGCTCGCCGGCGACACGGACACGATCGCCACGATGGCCGGCGCACTGGCCGGCGCGTACTATGACGTCACTGTGATACCAGACTGTTTGGTGAAGAAACTGGAGCTGTATGAAACGTTTGACGCGCTCGCTGGCAAACTGCATGAAAATCTGTTGGCATGCGAGGCGTCACCACATCAATGAACATCGTTGAATGTTATTATTGTCACTGTTTATTTGCTCGTTTTTGTTAGACTGCTTTACGTTCGTTTATCAATCGAAAAGAAAAGGCTGCAAACAGATGTTGGTGCAAACAAACCGATTCCGAACGGTCCATTGGGTTAGGAATTCGGACATACACAGAAGAATACGGACAAAACGACCAATTGAAGATAAAACCAATTGTGAGTGTAAAAAATCTATCAATGCACACTCGCATATGAAAATTCGGGACTCAAGAGTTTTTTCGAAGCCATTATAGTGCAGGTTTTATTCTGGTCGCAAGTGGCTTTTTTCTTGTTTTTATTCTTGACTTTTATTATATTATCCGAGAAAACTGTTATACGTAGATTCAGCAATTTTTTCTGAACAGTAGCACCAAACAGACATGAAAAACCAACTGAACTGTTGTAAACAAAAAAAACATTGCATCAAAAAACAAGACAAAACATGCATGTGGTATTTCTTATCTGTATTTCATGCTGTAACCAGCACACTCCCCACAGGGAAAAAGGAAATTTAATGCACAAATTTAGATTCAAAATTCACAAATTCAAATTAAATTCAAAAAAATTCAATTACTACCAATCAGTACTTTGGCTTTTTACGTTTCATAATTGGGCCAGTTACTGTTTCACATTGCTTCAAAATTTGCATGATGGAAGATATCTCAAAATGCACATGGTCACGCATTGCTAGCTCCTGACAAGGTTCAATAAAATGCACTACACTGTCCTGTTCATAGGCTCTACGAATGAGATTGTTCAATCTATCGCATTCTTGTTCACAATCCTGTTTACGGGGAACAGGTGCCACACAAATGTACGACACTTGCGGAAAACGGTGTTGAAGAAAATCAGTTAGTGCAAGAAACCTATTGGCAATTTTTCTGGTATCACACATACTGAAAACGTCATTCACACCAATAAAAAGCACAATGGACAGCTGAGGGTTTGGCATAGAATGTGATTCAATTTTTGACTTCAACTGTCCTACTTTGCATCCACTAAATGCTCGTACTATTGCACTTTTCCAGTTCTTAGTACTCAAACGTCGCAACTGAGAATCACTCAGCAGCAAATGGTCCACAACAGCGGACTGTTCAGATGCAACAGCAGATGCAGCGGTTGAAGGCCCTGGTGTGCAGAATTCTGTTGATTCGTCCTTTGACTGTCCGCCGAGCAACAACGGGTTTCGACACCACTGGTCAGCCATTTTATCAGCGAAAATTGTGTCATCTGGACTTACTGCTAATTTCGGTTGATCGACACTCGACTCATTGTCCGAGATGATTTCAGTTTCGTGATGCGCTGGAATAATGACTGCCTTTGTTGGCGACGTTGCCAAAGCACCAGGTTCATTAGCCTCCTCGCGCTTATGTTGAATCATGAGATCGACGACAATGTCCTTGATCGCGTCAAGTCGACGAGCCTCGATTGGACGATCGGTTCGCAAAAGTTTGAGACAGCCCTCGGTGACTCGTTTCGTCGCCCGCTCTTGTTCGGTTGACATTATTATCGTTTAATTTTGACAGAATAATGTATATGAATGGCCAGTTGGGCCGGATAAAGTGACCATTTGGGTCGGGTTAGTTTCTGGCCATTTGGGCCGTGTGGTGGCCAGTTGGACCGGATAAATTGACCATTAGGGTCGGATTATTTTTTGGCCATGTGGGCCGGTTGGTGGTTGGCCATTTGGGCCGGATAATTTTGCCAGCACCGAGCGAACGCCACGATCGAACATAAGCGCCAAGACCGAACCCAACTTAGAGTGAAGCCATCACACGCCAACATGAGCACAACGAGCACACGAATTTAATACAAGCAGCAAATGTTACGATGCAGTGAAGCCAACACACACGATATATGCAAATGTAAAGCTGCCTGGGTTTACAGACAGCTATAGAGCGACTGCAATATGTTTTGATTCGGAGACTAGTGTGTGAAATTTTTGTTGCATTATGCACAACAACACAAAACATAGCAATGATGCGATATAATGTTTTTTTGGTTACTTTTTGCACACTGAAATAGCCGTACGTACAGTTCGAACGACTATGATCGGTAATAACTGCACGGTCAACACGATACCGATCACCAGACCGATGGCACATAAGATTGTTGTCGCCCATTCGTCCCAGAACGTGAGCGCCAAATTGCTAAATTCAAATCCGCTGCCTGTTGAACGCACATCCGCTATCACGTGACCAATTTTTCCAAGTCGTTCCTTTTTGACGTAAGCTAAGCTACCTTCAATGGCAAAAACCGTTTCTGAGGTCCCGCAGATGACTCGACAATTTTCCTTGACGCGACCCGAACGTAGGTGAACACGGTGTTTGCTGATGATGCCACTTTCTTCGCATGGAACAGCGAGATGGAACGATTGACATTGAACATGAGCCATCGTATCTGTGTGGTCAGTGCGACACGTTAGTTGCAGTCTCGCACCCGATCGACACGCAAAGCATCCTGTGACACTGTCAACTTCCACTTGGCATCGATTCGTTTCAGACTTCCTTTTCAGCTTCATGTCTTCCATTGCAATTTGTAATTCACCTGCCAGAATCTGATCAAAGTCGGCCTTCACTGAATTGCCATCATCGGATACCAACAGATCCATTTATGATGAAATATAAGATACCAA
>JASANC010000145.1:0-100671 GCA_030248135.1 Theristus sp. LFF4_11 | reverse complement strand
TGAAGACGAGAAATCGTTGAACGACATGACCTTGGAGATCCGGTTTATGCGCAAGACAACGATGTCTCTGTTTTTGTACAAAACGAAACGTAGACCCATGATCGTGGCCGATTCAGTTCACAGTTCTAGTCAGCTAGTTTAGTCTCCAGTGTCTGTTCTGTCGTGTAGTTTGTGTCACTAGCCAACATGCGTGTCGCCCTGTTTCTGTGTGCCATCGTGGTCAGCGCTGTTGCGCAGCCGAAAACGTTGGCGAAATTTGCTGCTATGGTGCCCTCATGTGAGTGCTGACGATTTGAGTTTCGAGGCTGCACAAGAGCCTGCTGAAGAAGAAGCGGCGGAAGACGAACAGGCTGAGGTGCCGGAGCCGAGCGAAGACGAGCTGCCCGAGATACCGGTTGAAGAAGGAGAGGGTGAGACAGACGAGGAACTGATGGTGACAGCCACGGACGACTGCGAGGACGTGAACGAGGGCTGCGCTCAGTGGGCGGACATGGGCGAATGCGACGTGAACCCGTACTGGATGAAGCCGAACTGTCCGAAGTCGTGCGACTGGTGCGGCAAGACCATCCTGGACATCAACGGACAACCAGGTGCATACCGTGTACAGGGTGGCTGTTGACTGTTGAGCAAGAGCACGAGGCCTCATTTTACGTCACTACAGCTGAAACTCTGCGATTTTTTGGTGTCAACTCGGAAATCCGCAGTTGAACGGTGCAGAAGACTTCAGTGGACACTGAAGCTCGATTGATGTAAAAAAACCCGAAATTATTATCATACACAGTCCCAAATGTTCGAAAATTACATTCTGTTTCAGACGACAAATGTCCGAACGACCACGAATACTGCGGATACTGGAGTTCAATTGGTGAATGCGAAAAGAATCCAGAATACATGACCGCAAAATGCAAGAATGCTTGTGGTGCCTGTTAAAACTGCTTCGCGACCGAGAATTAGTTTCATGATGAGATGCCAATAGTTCTGCGACTAGTCTACAGTATGGCCGAATAAATAAGGCAGCCCATCAAGGCGGGATCAGTCGCAAGACTAGGAGTTGTCTTTTTCAAAAATGCCAATATAACTCCAAATCATGTGTTCAAGGCAGAAAGAATGAACAGAATAGCACCGAAGAATCCATTAGTCGGAAAAAACGCGTCAAATTTGGCACACAATTTGGTTTCTGAACGTCTTTTTTCTTTCATTTAAATTTCGCGCGCTCCTTGCACCCTGAAAAAAGCTGCCATGTTTACTCGGTCATTCTGTAGGTACAGTGTCTTTTGTAACGCGTTGGAAAAGCAGTGACTTTGAAGAAATTGGAACTGTGCATTAAGAAAAGTGTCAAAATCTAAATAAAATTCCCGTGTCTTTGTTTTTTCGTCATTGTTTCTTTAAAATATTCAACGTTGAAAAGCACAAAATCGTGTGTCCTATTGTATTCACATGCGCAAAAACTGATGTTTGACGACAAAAAATCTGGCTTTGTATTCCAATGACAATTCGCCCTATTTTCCAACTATTTTTTTGCACAATTTCTGTCTTATAAAAACGTCTGTCAGTGTGAAACATAAGTAAAGCGGTGTATCAAATTATTTACAGTTTGCCATAAACTTTTATTAGCGAATTGTCAATAACGAAACCGAACTTGCAGAAAAACTAAAACCTTTGTGCAACTGGCATCAGTTTACTAATCAAGGAATCGTGAGCAATCCCACTCCCACCAGTTGCATACTTTACTTTGACTAATTCGCTGGGTGTAACTTATGGCATTTTTTTGAAAAGCGGAGCACCAAAATGCAAATTGCAGAGCGTACGGTTGTCCAGTTCGGGTTTAGACTGGTTTTGGAGTTTATACATGCATAAATGTTACACCGTTCGCAATTAGTAATAATCGACACGCGGTTTTTTATATAAACCAGTTTTCGTTAATTTTATTCCACGCAAAGGCTTGGTTCTTCACAAATTTAGTCCACCAATTGTTGTAACGACGATCTGAGACTGTATTTTTATCATTGTAGTTTTAAATCTTAGACCCCAAAAGAGTAGACACGATTTACCATGCATCCGGCCGTGCTGATATCGACACTCGTTGCAGTTGCCTTTGCTGGTGATCTCACGCAATTCGCAACCAAGGTTCCCGGCTGTGAGTGAATTATAGCACGTTTGTGAATTCTTGGGTATGGATAAATTTGTGGCAGCATTGTGCTAGTTGCTTGGAGGCGCTTCAACAGTCAGTGTTTGTAAATACAGACATTGCGAATGTAACAAAGCGAGTTGAGTTAAAAAAAAACGATGATCATAAGTGGACAAATTACACCCAAACATGCACATTAGCACGATGTCCCTACTGCCGCTGTATTTTTTGTCATGGGTGCTTGCTTACTGCTGATGGTGCGCCGTCGCACCAGTATAATTTTGATCTGTGTAATATTGTGAATTTATTCAAACGTGCCCGAACTAAAATGACGTCATTAGATTTAAAAAACGTCCGTTTGTCAAAATACAGGCACTAAAATGTCAGTTTGGTGTGACTGATTCGACATTCACCATTTGTTTACGGGAAGAAATCGGCTAAACGGAAATTCTGGTTTGCTGTGAACGACAAGCGCATGTTTTGCGGTACATGACGTCATTCCAGTGGGACACGTTTAAAAAAACAGGTCATACATTAAGGCAACCCAAAGTTGGGTAGTGCATTCTTGGTTCTACCGAAGCCGGACGCTTGCGGCACGACCACATGCGACGAAGAATCGGAACTTTGTCTGTTCGATGTACAAAGCGGTGAACTCGGCTGTGAACCGGGTGAGTCTGAAAAACACGACACGCTGAAAAAACGTCAGAACTCGTGTCCAGTGACGTGTCCCGCCGCGTGTCCGAGCGTTGTCCTGTTCGTTGTCGTGTCCTGTTCCGGAAAATAAACTAATAAACTTTTTTTCCGAGTTATAGGGCGGTACAGGGTTTGCGCGAAATAGGACACGACGCTGGACACGAGTTCGGACTTTTTTTGCGATGTGTGTGGAGCCGCAATTATCTATCTATCATGTTCGACACGAAAGTGAATTTATTAGCTAATGCTACAACTATTATTATTTATTTCAGCGAACGAAGAATGCGTTGAACTGTGGAAGCAGTTCATGGAATTCAAAGAAAAGTCGGACATGGCAATAGAAGGTACGGCACACTGTTGTTTTTCATCTGTTTGTTTGTCCTGTCTGTCTGTCTGTGTGCGTGGAAAAGGTGCAATGATTTGTGCAACAGTTGCTGCGGCGAAATATGGAGTTTGTTCAGTGTAATAATCTAAACACCAGACTCACCGCAGAAGCTCTGGGTACCCATTTTCCAATTAATAAGCAACATCGCCGACGTGTTACCGCAATTTTTCGTCCTGTACGCTGATTGGTCCGAGGCTTCGCACTGCCGTAAATCGGTTACTGAAACAGAAACGGATCACTCCTTGATCGAATATCCCCGCCTGTATTCGTTTCAGCGAAATGGAGATTGATGTCTCTAAACGAACTCCCAAACCGGAGCACAATTTTACGTTTCTGAACTGAGATTTCATTTCATAAGGCGGACCGGATGGAGGACCAGCGGCTGGCGGCTATGATAACGGTGGAGGGGGAGACGGGGCAGCTGTCCCGGACTGCCCCGACGATCACGAAAAGTGTCCCGAGTGGGCAACAGAGGGCGAATGCGAGGCGAATCCTTACTGGATGCTGATCAACTGCCAGGCATCGTGCGACTCGTGCGGAATGACCATCGCGGACATTGCCAAACCACGTTTGTTTCGGATTGGCTCTTTTTGGAAATTGAAAAAAAAATTTTTCACTCTCAGTTTTCTTTGTGGAGAATATGAATTTAGTTTTCACGGTGGAGAATTCTCTAAAAGACACAACGAATTGTGTTTTTTCTTCTTTCAGCGGAAGGCTGCGTTGACGACAACGAATATTGTCCGTATTGGAATTCGATTGGCGAATGCGAGAAAAATCCGGAGTACATGAGCAAGAACTGCAAGCTGCAGTGCAACACGTGCGATTGATTCGCATTTGATGCGTGTGCCTTTTGTGGAATTACGCCTTACATCTGTTTTTGCAGTTGTACAAGATGAATTGTTTCGGATTTTCTTTTTGTAATTTTTAGAGTAGCGTTACTCAGGAAATAATGATGATGCCTTATCATTTGATTATAACTTTTGCCAAAACGGAGCCATTGTACCGGCATGGCCAAAATGGAACATATCGGTGTGTGTTGCATCATAAACCGGTTACCTTCCACCATCAAACAATACACACCGGTTGATCGTAAAACAAGACTAATTTCAAAAATAAGAGTGCGAACCGTTCAATCACAACGGTCGTCGACACCTTTTCTTGCGCGTGCTAAACTTGTGCCGAAGTGTTATTGCGCCGGGTGGGCGGGTGGGTGAGCACCGTTACATGTATGTGTGTGTGTGTGTGTGTGTGACGGAAAACCGTCTAATAGCATTAGTGCGCCTGCGCTGGCACGTGCAGTCTCCTATACTGTTGCGGTGTCATTCGTTCGCAGTCGTGCATAACATGTCAATGTGCATTTCATGAATTCCTGAGTACATATGTGTGTGCATGTATACCTTTTTAGTGTGACACGTGCGCAACAAGTCACAGAGCACCAGCGGCAGCAGTTCTGCTGCTTCAACCGTGTCGAACAGACACAGCAAAGTGACTTTGATCCAGCTGAACAAAGTGAACCGCGCAATTTCTACATGACTCTTACTGGCCGTGTTATATTGCGGCTCCGTTTTGCCTAAATGTGCGCCACAGTGTCCCACTTTGCACACACTTCTGTTGACGTGTGCCTTATTATTTCACAAAAACAACAACTAAAAGCACAGTACGCGGTGTGCAGTAACAACACGCCCCGCCCGCATCACGGTTACAAGCAGCCCATTCGGCACAAAACTGCATCTTTCAGTTGGCGCCCGGTTGTCACTGTCAGACGACCATGCCGGCACGTTTCGTTATCGCCGCAAACTGTTTCCCGTGTTTGACCAGCCACTTTTCTGTTGTTGATGTGAACTTCTAGGATGCATGTGCGATAAAACACGAAACCCCAACGTTCAGATTTTACACAGCTTGATATGGTAGGACCAGGAATTACAGTCCACAGTGCTGTAATTTTTACCTGTGGCTCAGGACCAGTCTGTTTTGCCGTTTTGCATGCAACGTCAGCGACGCCAACGCAAAGGCTGATGTCTATCATTTGGTCGTGTTCACCATGTTCTGGCTGCTAATGCGAAAGAAAAACGGTTCCTGTTCACACTAGACAGTCATTGACAACAAAATGTCAAATGTCGCTCATGCGCGCACGGCAGGTGGCGAACAAATTAGACACACTGGAAAGTCAGCGCGCGCCATTCACAGACTGTAGAAACCAGTGCATTAGGCGCACTCACAATGGCGACCAAAAGCGATTGGCAAGGTCGAACGATGGGAAACTGCGGAGCGGACTAACAGTGAACAGAGTGACAACGGCCAGAGAATCGCGCAAAACGCACACATGAGGCGCGCCAAACGCTAATAATCACCGCTCATTTCCTGTCGCTCGCCTCGCGCATGCATGACGCTGAAAGCACACATACACCTTTAGAGTTTTATTGACAGCATGGTATGTACACGGGTCTAGGACCCTGCACAACCAATTGCCATATGGCGTTATGCATGGTTGCCTCAGTTTTTGGGACTTTTATCGACCACCCACCCACCCACCCAGTCAATTCCATGGGAATTTTGTAATTGTTTCTGATGTCCATGTCCCCAACTTTTGATGAACTAAACTAAACGTAAATCATTCCTCATTTGTACTTTATGTTTGTCTGCATATACGGTCACCACACCACGTAGTAAACGCACGGGAGCAATATAAAACTATATGCGTTTAATCGGTACACTGTAATTATGATGCTTCTCTTGCAAATAATTGCTGTCGTAACTTTCGCTTACTCATATCCTGCTCACTGATTCGAGTCGCTACAGTTTAGTTCCAGAGTTTTCATGATAATGTAGACTGCTCTACAAGCTGTACTTCAGCCATAAGCTGTAATCCACGCTGAGCAGTTTGTTGATTTCGGAAGCTAATCGTGAACTGGCATTACCTGAATCAGCCACGTAGCAACTATGCAACAGCAATTGAACACAGCAAAACACGTGGCTTAATCGAATTATCATGGTTTATTCGCCAATTTAAAAATTTGGATGTGGAATTTCGGGTCTGAATCTTTGGCAACGGCACAACTGTAATTTTTTTAATTTTTTTGTTTGTTTATTGTTAATTGTTTGTTTATTTGTCACGTTACATTGTATCTCTCGTGACTATGATCATCGAATTTTTAAACTTGATGATCAATAAACGTTTCGTTCACAGTATCACAGTTTTTCAATGGCTCTTGTATCGTATATGCAGAAGAGCGGTCAGAAAGCGACAGTAGACAGCGGGGCATGTCAGGTGGCCGCGACACAAGCCCGATTCGCTCGCTTATTTATTTACTATAACGGCGCGATGTCAGCACAGGTCTTGAACTGACATCACAGGCATATAAATAATCCATCGGCGGCCGAAGATGGAGTGCATTTTTGCGTTTTACACATGGAAAACACACAGAATACTTTTGGCGGAGGGGGATGAGATGTGCGATCAAGCCAGGGCCGCTATTGACAGCTGCAGCATATCATGTGTCCCGACCAGCAAACATTGGCCATACGCGCACACACGCACGTGTGTTCGATCAGGACTCGCACGAAACTTGCAGAGGCAAACTCGGCCGGCCGGACTCATCCTGTTTTGCTGCTGCAGCATCGCTTTTCATCGTGACTTTGCGTTCATTATCTCCAGCCGGTTACGGACAGCCGGGCGTGCTAACCGGTGCTCTATATCACATTTGCGCGTGCTGTGTGCGTGCTTTTTACCTATACGTATATCGCTCGGTGACCATATCTATTGCCTCATGTGGCACACAGCGCATGCTGCTAACCCACATATATGCAATGACGATGAACTAACAACTAAGCATAATATTATGAGTGTACCCATGTGTCGCTTCCCATTGATGCTTTGGCCGGAGAGCATGACGTTTGCCGTCGGTGCGATTGCATGCGTTTTTAGTTTGATGATGATATTAGCTTACACGTGTAACATCGGCTGATAGATAGATGGCTATGGCGATATGGCGTGTGTGCGTGTTGAACGCACGAACATATGTACAGTACACAGGCAAGCCATGCACTGGCAGTGTGCATGTTCATAAGCTCTGCATGTTCACTATTGACAGCAGTCCGGTGGCAGACTTTTTTGGCACACAACCATCTTACATTGCGGGTTTACGGTTTTTTGTTACAATAATGCAAGGCATTACCGATATGCAAACTGGTGCTAATGTGAGCTTAAAAAATCAGTTCAGTACTTTATAATTGTGCGTAAACTACTATCGTGTTGCACAATTAATATCGTGCACGAAAAGTTTTGTTCGAGTTGCATTCACCGAATTCACCGATAGATTGGAAATATCTTACATAAAGTTCCTGTTTGCGCTTACCGCGGCCCTTGCCGTCAGGTAGACGCCGAAAATTTTTCCACCGGTCCTATTCGGGGTAAAACATCAGCGAACCCAGTATGGCCGAATAAATAAGGGCCCGTCAAGACGGATCCGTCAGCGACTAGAGTTGTCTTTTTCAAAAATGCCAACAGAACTCCTAATCATGCGTTCAAGGGAGCAAGAATGAACATAATAACACGAAGAATCCATTAGTCTAAAAACACGTCAAATTTGGCACAATGTTGGTAAAACATCAGCGAACCTAGAAAGTTCTTTCTAAGAACAGTTTTCCGACTCCAGGAACGTTGATTGCATTTACAGTAGTGTTTGTGTTTTTCGTTGCCGTGTGTCGCCAACATTTATATTTGGCACTTTCAGTCCATTTCGATTGTCTAATAACATCGGCCTAGCAAGTAACACCGACGGAACCGCAAGTTCCATATCATTCTCAACCACATTGTACGCAGCGGCACTGCTTGCTGTCAACTTCAGCCCACAGATTGTTGGAACTCAGTTCTCCATAATAGTCTGTGATGAATTAACTCTACAAAGACACGAACGCAAACGGCGACTCCAATCGAAGAGGGGACAGCAGCGTTTATCAAGAAGCTTCGTTGTACATCATCAGCAACTAGGCCACCGAGAAATTGCATCACTATGAACAAACTGCAGTCAGCCAGAGATCGGCTGATAGACACGTCGAAAGCAGTCGTCAGTCACTACAAGGAGCCACTCACAAATCGGTTCGTTCAGTGTGCTTTTGGGTCAGGTTGATTTGGTTGTTGTCACTGGAGTTTGTGACTTTGCTTTCTTTGGATGTACGGTAATTGTGACAATCCCACTATTTATTGACTTCTTGAATTTACACGAATGCTTTCACTTTTTCAGTGAGTCAGTGTGTTTTAAGTACGTTAAAAAACTTTAAACGACGCCGACCACGCCCGGAACGTTCAGTCAGCCTGTGTATTTATGTATATTTTAATAAAGAAAACTTTAAGTAACGATTTTACGAAGCACTTTTACAGAAGGAAACAGTAAAATTTCTTGTTAGAAACAGAGAAAAACGTTTGCAATTTGTCAATTGGACAGAGTACCCCTGAATGGCAGGCTAACCGCCTAACCACCCACAAATCAGCAACCACTTTCGCACAAACGTACTGTATGTGTATGTACCTGTTCTTTTTTCGTTTCAATGAGAAAAATTATTAGCATCTGCGAATAATTTGTTAGGTGCATTTGCGATCACAACACGTCACACATTGGCGGAGTTTAAAAAAAAGAAGAAGAAATGAAAAGCCCCAATTGAAAGGGAAGCATCAGTACCAAAACAAAACGGGTGCTACTACATTCACTGCTGCTAAAAGTAGTTGTTGCAACGAGCGCTGTATGAGAAGTGCAATGGAACAATAATTATGGCCGCATGATTGCGCTCAGATTCAAGTCGTCCGGCAATGACCCGGCGGCATTCGGCGGCGACGGTGGCGGTGGCGGCGGGGGCTACCAGACCGGTGGCGGGCCGGAATTTGGCAACCTGGTGAACGAGGCGGACGCCGCGGCGGACCGTGAGTTCGCCAATGAACAGCGACGCGCCTCGCGAATGTCGAACATTTACTCGTACGAGCCGTCGACCGCCAGCGTCTATCAGAACAAACTCAACCAGGTGGTTTTCTAGTGCATGCTGTGCAAAACAAACGTGTCCCAATCGATGTCCGGTGTTCCGTCCGCCCGGGTGTCCCGCGCGCAGTGCGTTAATGTCCAAGACGGACGAAACGCCAAGTGGGGTGTTACCACTTTTTGCTTCCGCGACGCCACGCGCGTCAGAGGACACCACGTGGGACAGACACTCAGGCGGCCAGGACGCCGGACACCAGCACGGAGGCCTTTTTTAGCGTGCCGAGCAGCAATCGCGTTATTCGCTGTTTTTTGTTGCGTGACAGCCGTGATTTCCCTGCTCATAACCCCTGCGAAACGTGCTGGTTGCTCAGATGATGGACTCGGTGATTTGCTGTCGATGCGCGAAACGATGGCAGGTGGCGATTCTCGCCAACATCGGCTTCATCATCGTGTTTGGCATCCGGACAAACTTCGGTGCGGCGAGAGCGCATTTGTCACGCGAATGGCTCGACCGACAAGGCCACGAACATGTGCGTCATGCTGGTTTTTGTCGTGAAAATCAGGATTGCTCCTAAGCCTTTCTTATTTGCGGAAATTAGACAACCCACCACCCTCATGAGAAATCAATCTTGTTTTCTAAATCATGCAGAGCGCGCTGAGAAACTGGACAGCCGATGAGAAGGGCGTCATGGAAGGCTCGTTCTTTTACGGCTACATTATTACGCAGCTGCCCGGCGGCTTTCTGGCGGCGAAATTTGCGCCGAACAAGTCAGTGTCGCGTTGCTATGATCTATTTTTAAACTGTTTTTTTAAGTTTCTACTATTTTTAATGTCGCAGCATGTGAGTTTCAGACTATTTGGCATCGCATTGGGTGCAGCATGTTTCGTCAATTTATTCATGCCAACCGCGATACGAACGAGCGTGTTCGCCGTGGTGTGCGTGCAGATTTCACAGGGCTTCATACAGGTTCGATTCTGCTTTTACAATGATAATAAATGGTTCTTTTTATTTTATACAAGTATTCTATTTATTCACGCTGATAATATTTCGTGCCAGAACGTTAGAACGTGGCGAACTTGCCGCCACAAAAATGTGGATACTGGGGAGATTTCTATCAATGCGCACACCGCATGGCGGCAAGCTTGCAGTGGTTCTAACACACCGCATGGCCAGAATGTGTCTGCCGTTCTTGGCCATTCTTGACGACATTCGCCGGTGCCATTTTCGGCGCCATGCCTTTATCGTTGAGCCATTCTTGGTGCCATGGGCCTTATCGGTGTGCCATTCTTGGTGCCATATGCCTTAATCGGTGTGCCATTCTTGGTGCTACATGCCTTTATCGGTGTGCCATTCTTGGTGCCATATGCCTTAATCGGTGTGCCATTCTTGGTGCTACATGCCTTTATCGGTGTGCCATTCTTGGTGCCATATGCCATTATCGGTGTGCCATTTTTGGTGCTACATGCCTTTATCGGTGTGCCATTCTTGGTGCCATATGCCTTTATCGGTGCCGACTCAAGCAAGGTTGGTTTCTCTCGGCGCACAGGGTGTCAGCTATCCAGCGATGCACGGCATCTGGCGTTTCTGGTCGCCCCCGTTGGAGCGCAGCAAGCTTGCCACCACCGCGTTCACGGGCTCGTACGCCGGTGCTGTGCTCGGCCTGCCCCTGTCCGCAGTGCTCGTCTACTTCATCGGCTGGGCGGCGCCGTTTTATTTTTACGGTTCGGTTTTATGTCCAGTTTTGTAATTTTTGAGTTGTGCTTCGTTTTCTGGAGTGGAAATGCGGCAATTAAAATGCATTCAGTGCTGTGGTTGAATGCGATTGACATATTTTGGTGAGTGTGTTATATTCTGTTGGATAGGGTTTGGCGGCATCGTGTGGGCGTTTTTCTGGTTTGCACTGGTGTTCGAACGGCCCGGCACGCACCCGACCATTTCCGAGGAGGAACGCAAGTACATCCAGGGCGCCATCGGGCCAACGTCCAGCGTCCAGACGCATGTACGAGAAATTTTTAAAAACGTGGAGAGATGTTTGTTGCCGTGTCGCCATTGGGAATGTCGAACTGCTTATTGAGTTTTATTCTTGTTGTGGATGAAAAAAATACTTATTTGTAATCGCACTGCAGCTGGGCAACATTCCATGGAAAGCGATACTCACTTCAATGCCAGTCTGGGCGATCATTGTGGCAAACTTCGCTCGCAGCTGGACGTTCTACTTGTTGTTGAACCACCAACTTGCGTTCATGGAAGAGGGACTTGGCATGAATTTGCAATCAGTCAGTTTTCCTTTATACATATTTTTTACTCCTTGCAGGGTTACAGTTTCAGTCAAGCACAGTAAGAAAAGTGGTGAAAATAATTTTTTTTAAATTCATCTGGCGCCCAGTTGAATATAGCACACCAGCACCTGTATAAAATTGTTTCACATACATAACTTATCTTTTTACATGCAAATATTATTGAATGTCATCTGCTTATTGATTTTGTTTGATTTAACAGCTTTTGTCTTTTTTTATTGAAGAGTGGATTCATCGCTGCGCTTCCACATGCCGTCATGGCCGTTATGGTACTCATAGGCGGACAGTTGGCCGACTATTTGCGCCAGCGTAACATTTTGTCTACCACCATGGTTAGGAAGATATTCAACTGCGGAGGTATGACAAGTTACAGAAATCGCTTCAGTCTTCCGTTCCATTCATTCTTTCGCGTTTATTGTCGACGTTGTGTGTTCGTGCGATCAGGATTTGGCGGCGAGGCGTTTTTCCTGCTGTTCGTCGGCTACTCTCGCAGCCCCGGCGTCGCCATGTTCTGTCTGGTGCTCGCCGTCGGAAGCAGTGGTTTCGCAATCTCTGGTCAGTTTACACTTTTGCCGATCGATACATGTGCAACAAGCAACGCGTTCTGGTAGGATTGCAACAGACAATTATTTGAAAAACGCTTGTGAACTGCAAACGTTTGTTCGTGCAGGCTTCAACGTCAACCACTTGGACATCGCGCCACGGTACGCTGCCCTGCTGATGGGCATGTCAAACGGCGTTGGCACGTTCTCGGGCATGATCTGCCCGATTGTAACCGAGAATCTCAAGAAACAGGTAGACACGTTTTGCTTTTAAGTTGCGGACTTTCTCTCCTGTTCCAGAAATCCAAACGTACGTATAACCAAGCTCCGGTGGCTTGGTGTAGGGGTGAATAGACGCACCCAACGATTTCCCAGGATATTTCGCCGCTTCTGTGCCCACAAACTGCTCCATATAGCACCGGTGTACTCATGTTATGACAGGGCAACAAAGGATGGCAAACAGTGTTCTTGTTGGCGAGTCTGATTCACTTCGCTGGCGTCGCGTTCTATGCGATATTTGCCTCCGGCGAGCAACAGCCGTGGGCCGAACCGCCCCTCGAAGAGGAACCGCTGCCGGATGATTTCGCGCAACGCGCTGGTGTGTTCAGTCTTGTGTTGCAGATGTTGTGCGCCAACACGTCATTTGATTTTTTGTTCACTGTATCTAGATACACTTGTATTTCAATAAGCGAACAAATGTTTTTAAACATTTGTTTAAAAACTGATTTTGTTTGTAATTTAGCGGCAGCAGGAATCACCCAGGTCGGCTACGGCGCCACAGCCGATGTCAACATCGCGCCATTGCCAACGGGCATGCCAATGTCTGCTGCTCAAGGTGGTTGTCATTGGGATTTTTTCATTTCTAGTTGCCATTAGAATAGCCGAGTAAACATGGCAGCTTTTCCCAGGGTGCAAGGAAAGAGCGAAATTTGAATGAAAGGAAAAAGACGTTCAGAAACCCAATTGTGTGTCAAGTTTGACGTGTTTTTTTTAAATTGATCAATTATTTGTCGAATTCTGTTTGTTCTTTGTTCATTACATACATGAGTGGCAAATATTTTGGCATTTTTGAGAAAAATAACTAATCTTGCCTTGATTGAGAAAACAAGGACTGCGTTATTTATTCGGCCATACGGTACTTACAATTTTACGCGCGATTAAAAAGGTGCATCGATGCAGGCTACTCAAATGGACCACCGCAACCGGGCGACCCGTCCAACGCGCCGTACAGTGTTCGCAACGAATACCAACAATATCGTTGAAACACATCACTGGACGAACCAGTCATATTTGGTTTCGCAGGAGTATCGTCAAGAAAAAATTCAGTAGCAAACGGTGGTTGCGATTCGCATTTACTCGTATTTCTGACACTTATTGACCATTTGCTCGTTCTCTTGCAAACGTTGCAGATACATGTATCACCCGAGTTTTCACATACATGACACAATGAGTCAAAAAATACAAAGGCTACGGCGTTTCTGCGTTTTAATAGATCCGGTATCCAGGTACCTGTTTATTATGCCGCTTTTCGCAAAAGAAAACATTCAGTTCCATTTTGTTTTTGTCTCTGTGCACTTCAGGGGCGTTCATGAAACAGTATATTTAGTAACCGTGTAGCTATGTTTTAACACAACTACGCTTTACTAAATACTGCTTCATGAATGCCACATTACTTGGGGTTTATTCTAGTCAACACAATTTTGTTTTGTTAGTAGTTTCTGAAAAATGTGTTTTTAAACATTTGATATTGTCTATGCCGGTGCTGCGTCAGCTGCAAGCTGCCCAAAGCAGTCTGTTTTGTGCATCAATTTTTGTGCAAATGTGCAACATCATTTGTTTTCTATTGTTGTTTTATTGTCGAATGCCGGACACCCCAATGGATGCTTTGTGATGATCTCTAGGTACAATATACAAATGTCTACGTTTTTTGTTTTATCTGTGATGCTTAACACGACGTATGTACTTGTATTTATAGCGATTGTTTGTTAGATGGTGTTTGTTAAATGAAACGTGATATATCACAGTGACGATGTGCGTAACTGTCACAAAATATGGTACCAACAGTACATACACACGGGGAAAATTAGTCGTCACATAGAAAATTCCGCCACAGCCGAACCCAAAATTGCAGACAACCATTGGTAGGTGATCCCGTGATGCATGCTTTCTGTGCAGGACAGGCTCCGCCTCCACAGCAATGCTTGCACAGAATGTATGCATATCACGTGATCACCAGCCAATCAACTGGTTGCCTCTAATTTAGAGTTCGACTGTAGGCAACCACCACAGGGAGCGCACACTGGATTTCACAGCAGTTGTCACATGAGAGCGCAGCAACTGGCACAGCACACTGGTGCCTTGTCGATCTGTTGCACTTTGAAGTGCTCCTCCCACTGTTCTTGGTTGTTTGCAGCTTCAATGGTGATCACCACATGCGACCCTCGTTGTGTCACAGACCGCAGCGATGTTGCGCTGTGAGACTGGAAAAAATGAAAAGATGCAACAAATTGGATATTGCTGATGTGTGCGCGCATGCACATAAAGGTATGGAGTTTGGTGTCGGTATTTTTCAGCGTGAGAACTGCTAAAACATACAGTACTCGCAATCGCTTTAGTGCGAAATGGACCGTACGGCTTCATATTTAAAAGTACATGTACGGTGGAGGTGGTCCTCTTCCTCTTTAACACAGTAAAGAAAAAAATGCAAAAACCAATTTGATCCGAGTGCAAGGAGGGCGCGAAATTTGAATGAAAGAAAAAAAACTTTCAGAAAGCCAATTGTGTGTGAAATTTGATTAATTTAGTCGTGCGTTTTTTGTCTATTGCACACACGATTGGGAATGGACAAGACAGCTGTTTCTGAAAAAAACAACTTCTAGCCTACGACTGATCTCACTTTGATGGAGAATATTAGGGTTGGCTTTTAATACCAACCTTTTGCGACTTATCCTTTTCCCCTATTGATCTTGTCTTATCCACATTCGAGCGATTCTTGTGATCGACTGCATCTTTGTCGGTTGGCACCGTCGATTTATTATCATCATCCTCTGTTTCAGACGCAGAAACCGATTTCGAAGTAGTTTTCAGGTTTTGTTCGACTGGATGCGAGTCCTTTCGTTGTTGTGGTTGCAGTTCAGTGTCGGATTGAGTGGCGTCAAAGTCGGCCGACGCGGTCGGTTTGCTCGTGATCGCCACCGTCACAGCAGCACCTGCGTTGTTCGTTTGACGGCGTCGCAGTTTCGTCTTTCCGGCCAGCAGCGGAACACGGGCCGCCAGTTTCACCGGCGACTCGCCCGTCCGCAACGACTCGCGCAAGTTCGCAATCTGCCCGCGCATCACTTTCATCTGCGCCTGAAAGTAGCACAAATGCGACACACACACACAACCGGTTTCCACGCCGGGAGTTGATTTACTGTGCATATACGGAAAGGTATCTCCCCCCCGGGGGGGGGGGGGGCGGGGGTTTTAGACAAGAACCCCCGGTGGAGGGGAAAGAAGAACAGAGGCGCGGAGAAAAAATAGTATAAAAAAAACACGCAAGTGCCCGGCAATGGTTTTTAAGGTTTTTTCTTTCATTCAAATTTCGCGCGCTCTTTGCACCCTGAAAAAAGCTGCCATGTTTACTCGGCCATTCCGTACGTTGAAAACGTTCAAACTACAAAACGTATATGTTTGCAGATGTTTGTGCATTCTGGCATTCGCAAAATGGTATGTTGATTGGCTGCATCAATGTTGGCTTTATAATCAGTGAGCCCAATCCAAAAGTAGCCAATCAGTTGATCGTCTACGATGCACAGTTCGAAAAGGCGGCAGGTCACCATGAACTGCGACGCATTGTAGCCGACGTCCTGCTTGAAGACGACCCGCAACGCCTGACAGAGCGCGTTCACGAAATGCGGATTGTCCAACTTCAACAGCAGTGCACTCGCCAACAGCGGGTCAAACGGATCCTGTGTATTGTTACACGCTGTTCTAAAAACTTTTCGTGTAATAGGTAGAGTGATTTTTAGTTTCAGCTGTCAGACGACACACCTGCGCAAACGACAGGCCGCTCCAATAAAACGGAAATGTCCGGAGGCGGCTTTCCTCGACCGGATGTTTCAGTGGAAACGCCAGACCGTTGTCGATGGCGGCCACCTGCAGGTGACCGTGCGGCTCGTGCTCGTTCGGTTCCGTGTACCGAATCATCCAGTTCGCGTCCGACCTGCACAGTGATCGCGTTCACATATAATTCTGCACGTTTCACAGCAAATCTTCATTGACTCGGGATGGGATCATCCACGTCCGAACTAGTGTCCGGCGGCGTGCTCCGCCCACCCGTCGTGTCCTGTCCCGCCTTTATTTTCATTCATTTGCTGGGACAGAACACGACGCGGGACACGCCACACCGGACACGAGTTCGGGCATGCTTTCAGCGTCTACCAGTGAGACGGCGAGATGGAAGGAACACGGCTGTGCACGGTGTGGACGCTGGACATTCCAGCGCCGCATTAGATGCAAACGCATCAGAGTGTCACCACACGGATATGGTCGAGATGCAGTACCCTTTCCAAAAAATGCTGGGCTGTTTTGCGCTTCCTAAAATGCAAACGTTGCACCGGTGCACGTTGTTTTGCGCGCTTTTCATGTAAAAGCCAAAATTTTGCAACTTTTAGGGAAAGGTTTTCTAAAAAAAACCGCAATATTCTTCGGCGTTTGCATGGAAAAGCGTACAGGAAACGCAAAAGCGCAACACTTTTTTTGCGAGTGACGGCGCGACCTGTCTGTGTTGCGGATGATGTAGTCGAGCACGATCATGCGTTGCGAGAGTGTGCTCAGTTGATGGCGCAGATGATCGTTCAGCTCCGGTTGGCCTCGCTCGAAACGCGCCAGCCAGACGCCCGCGTGCTCGAAGCCGTCGAGGAACAGCTGCAAACTGCCGACCTTCAGCGGAAGCCGGTCGAGCGGACGATTCCGGACTGCAAGATGCAAAATCGATCGATATGCTGTGATGATCATGAAAAACTCATTTGGCAAACTGTAAGTCATCGGCAGTCAGCTGATTGGCTGCTTTTGGCAGTTGTACTCATTGATTGGCACAACCAGCTATAGCTCGATACGGCCAGTCATCATGTACGCCAATCAGTTCAACCAGAATGCACAAATTGCATCCATGTACAGTGCTATCTTGTTGCAACATGAAAAATCTTATACATCGTTTTGGATAGTTGAACGCAGGTGAGGCGAGCCAGACGAGACGCGTCTTCGGCACCACATCCAGTTGTAGCATGTCGTCGACGACCGACGCGCCGACCTCACTCAGATAGCCGTGATTCGACAGCAGACATTTGCGACCGAAACAGCACGGCGAAAAGAAACGCTGCACCGCTTTCGGCCATTTCGGATTCAGCTCCGCGAACGGCTCCTCGTCTTTCGGCTTGAACACGGCGACCGTCTAGATGAATGAAAAGTCATCTGTCTACCTGTTTGACACACAAATGACTTATTGTGCATTTGAAACGGCACAATAAGTGTCGAACTCCATAAATTCTGGGCAATCAGCTGGTTGATTGGTGGTCACGTGATACGCACAACTTTCTGTGCAGGCATTGCCGTGGAGACGGAGTCTGTGCTGCACAGAAAGCATGCATCGCACGTGATCACCATCCAATCAGCGGAATGCCCATAATTTAGAGTTCGACTGTGCAGTGACGAACTTGATTTTTGGTGTTCTTTGCAAAGTACGAGCCGCTGGAGCCGGTGACGATCAGCTGCGGGTGTGTGCCGGCGACGATCGCAGTCTCGATGTCCAGCAGCAACTGATTCATCGCTGGGTCGTCCGGAAAGCGAGTCTGCGCAGCGAAAAGCGCTCGCTCACCGGTCAACGGATTCAGCGCACTATTACTACTGTTCTTGGCGTCGTGCCGTTTGCGTCGCTTTCGGCGTCGCCGATGCCGCGAACGAGCACTACGTTTCTTAGTGCGTTTACTTATGTGAAGACCGCCTACGGTGGAGTTGTTGTCGCTCGGGTCACGATCACGGTCGCTGCGGCGCGACTTGTCCGACATCGGGTTCCGTCGACTGACGTGAATGCGGCCGTGCGTCGACTGGCGCGCGGAGAGATTCGGCGGAAGCAACTGCTGCTCGCTGGCGGTCGCTGACTTCACTGGCATTGCCGCAGTAGCAGCGTGCCGCCGTTGCACGGTCGAGTGAGCCGGTCGAAACGAAATGATCGACAGCGCGTCCTCTTCGTCGTCGTCCTCGTCCGACAGCGCGGTCGCCGTCGGCACCGGGCTCTCTTGCTTTCTCGTCTCGTACGAATCGTCAGCGGCATCTGGTGAAAAGCGTTCTCTCAGTCGCACACAGACCGTGGTGCGGCTGCTCTGACACACGGTGCAGGCCATTTTTGGCGCAATCTGCACGCACCACGTTACAGCAAACCTACAGTATGCTCGTTTGAATCTGTCACTTTTTTATCGCAGAATGCAGAGCTCGCAAAAAACGTATTTGGAGTTAGAAGATGACATTATTAGTCCTAAATGGTTTGTTTAATACTGCAACCAACCACGGTACATTCGTTCTTTTTACTGTAACTCAAAGATTCGCATGTTCTGCATTCTGGGAAAGAAGTGACAGGTTTTAAACAAACATGCTGTTCACCACAGTCCACCGCACCATCGTACGGGCCTAAGCTCAGCAGTATCACTCACAGGTGTAACGAATAGCCTCTCCGACAAACCGGTTTCCTGCGACGGTCGTTTACGACTGATGTAATGCACCGAGCACGTGGTCATGCTTTGAAAGTAATAAATGCCAGAATCAATCAGCAACTCGATGAGGGATTGCTGGAGATGAATGTGACTTTCAAACGGGGAATGAAAATGAAAAATTGCTGTATTGATGATGATATTAGTGGACAACCTTACGTAGCAACTTCGGGTCTGTGGTCTTACTTTGTTTCGGGAATGGTCTGTAAAAAAGAAAACTGACTTCCACGCATGTCAGTCGTCTTTTTTATTCAGTAACGCCAACCATCCATCTCTGTTGCTGTTTCAGACTCTGTTGTTCAAGGTGTGATGAATTCAGTTTAGTTTAATTATTTTTCCAGGTGATTCAAGCGGCTCAAGCGCGCACTGTTTTGTGCAGTGGCTAACCACGTTTAAGCGATATCAGCTTTGCGTAAAATAATGTCCCTTCGCCGTAGCCTGTCCTGCAAAAAGTTCTGAAAATGAAAAAAAAATTTTAGTTCATTTTCTTGCGTCCTGTCCCGCGCGATGACCCGATAATACAATTTTATTTATTTCAATTCCTTTTCCGTAACAGGACACGACACGGGATACGGACTCGGCTCGCGACACGCAACCGGACACGAGTTCGGACATTTTTTGCGTGTGTGCATGTGTGCAAGCAAGCTGCACCTGTGCTCACTGTACGTAGCCTTCATGCACTGTATCTGCAGCTACAATAATTAAAATGGCATAGAAACTGAAGTGAGTGCAATGTTCATCTGTTTATGTTCAAGAGCCCCGATTTTGTGAACTGAGCTAGACACCTTTTTGAATACGCTCATTTTATTCAATTTCCAGAATCTTCACAGAAAATAAGGGTTTCCGTTAGAAATATTTTGCGCTATGCACGTTTTAAAAGTGTCATGCACATTGAACGATTTGAAATTGCTCGTTTTACTTTTCGTCAAATCGTTTTTTTAGAGTTGAGGAGAGGACATGAACCGATAATCGATAGACAACGAACTAATGATTCAATACGTTTCATTAAGCGTTTTCGGGTACCGAATGACCGCACGGCCATTTTCAAGACAATAACGGCAATGGCTCCAGTGTTATGAATACATGTCTGCAAAATTTGTTCATGCACCTAAATTATGTGAATTATGCATAAATACAGTGCTTCTACTTAAATGGTAACCAACCACGCTTAAGAAAGAGAGTGCAAGCACACGATTCCAAACAACGAACGTGTGCATCAGGAAATTTTGTAACAGAACTGGAAATTTCGTTATCTTAAAAAAGATATATGTACCACGAAAAAGCGGATACCGCACCGAAACCGGCTGCCGAAAATAACTCAATGCGCACACACTCACAGCACAGTATCCGAGCAACACATCTGAACAAGGAGTCCTCAAGAAGTATCAATAAAAACACATAAAAATTCATTCAAGCTTTTTCAAAATTCAATTATGCAATCAACTATGCTGAAACTGAAACTGTCGTTTGTTACATTGTTCTCCAATCAATCTGCACATTCGTTCTGGTTGGCTGAAACGCAAATATGACGGTGCGCACAACCGATCGACGAACAACCGATTCGTTGACATTGCTTGCGGTCACGCTTTGCGTCGTTGCGTTATCGCGTCCGAGTCACCCTTTACCGTGCATACCATTCGATGACGACCACGACTGCCTGGCGCTGTCAGACAGTGCGCACGCTCTGATGTCTGCTGACGACGCCGTCCACTTCTGTGCACGCCACGGCATGCGCCTGATGCCACTGGCAGAAGCACGCCAGTTCCGTCTGTTGCAGGAGCTGCTTCTCAGCAACAACAGCAGCGACTGGGAGGTGCGGTGACCGTTGCGTTTGGAAACTGTACAGAACAGAACGTTCAGTAAACAAAACGCTTGATTACAAACATTTCACAATAAAGGGACCCAGATGGATCTCCTGGCGCATGAGTGAACTTGCTCCGGAGCGCGCGAAGCCGTTCGGTGGCTGGTACGCGATGGACTATCTGAACGCTGCCAACTCGCGTCTCATCACCATCCATCATGAAATGTGGCAATTTTGGCACCCCGGCGAGCCGGTGGCCAACGGGCCCATCGGTGACTGCGTCCATGTGTCGCTGTCGCAAGAGATGACTCTCGGGCTGAGAGACTCGCAATGCTCGCTGAAGGCTGGCTTCATTTGTAGTAAGCCATGCATTATTGTCTCTTTTGCTACGTTGTTAAGTTTCTCTTGGCGTCGTCTAAAGCATATGAACTGACTCATGATGAATAGCACGCGTTTTCATTGACCAGGTAAATTGACGGTCAACAAATCGTCGACCGCATCAACGACCCTGTCCCCGGTCGACGTACTGACGAATAAGTTTCTGGAGAAAAAAGCGGTGTTTGCCGACATCGCTCAAGACGATGCGCTGGCATTCTTGGCTGATCTGCAGAATTTGTTGGTGTGTGCGTGGAATTTTTACGCTCGTGGTATTTTTGAGTACAATTCTCATCATTGATTAGTATCAAATGCGCTGAAAACTAACTCAGGACTCTTAGTCTTGACAACAATAGTAGTACATTAGTAGGACAACACAGCCTTCCAGGGAGATGAGACGACAGCCAATGGTTTGTTTATGGACTCTCGGGGCGAGGAAACGTTGTCAAGTTTTGTGGCGAATTACGTACCGGACGCATCGTCACTCATGTACACCGCCGAGCAGTTTGTGCCACGCTGTGCGGTCGCTGGCTCAAGACCGTGCAACATGTTCGTGAGCACTGGTGCACAGTCACGCAGTTTGTTCAGGGCTGATCAATCCATATTTGTGGCATCATTACAGTACACTGTCGTGCCCATGCCATGACCATTATTTTCAAAAGTAATATGTTCAGTTTACGAAATATTTCATAATAATCAAAGTTAAAAGGAGCACTGCACCAGCACGAGCTCTCTCTATCACGGGTGTGTTGCATTACATTTTGAACACAAAAACGATCACCGCTACAGCTCACTGCGAAAAGACATCGTCGGTGGCAGTTGCTTCCAGTTGCGTCCAACGGAAGAATACAAACAGAAACGAGCCGGTCGTAGAGCAGGTTCTGTGGTGATCGAAACATTTTTACATTGGCCTGGCCTGTGATTTGTGAATACCTAGATTGAACTGCATGCAACTAAATGGCGGGCATGTTTACTTTTTCTCAGCCACCATTTTAGTGGTAAACAAGGAAAACTGTGAAAACTGGGTCAGTCGCTTCTGTAGCGCAAGTGTAGGATTTTTGTCTATCGTTCTGTAGGTGGAATGTTTGAACCTCGTTGCGAACAAGTCACACACATGGAAAAACTAAAGTGACCGATTGAACATCTAATGGTCTGCTTCCTCCTGAGTTGAGGGTAATTAGGGCTTAAGACAGTACTTGCCCGTTTTAACCGGAGTTGGTACCTCATGGTTGCCGGAACCATACTGTGCATATCACTAAAAAAAGTTCTAGTTCAATAATATGAAATCGTATATATCTGAAGCATCTAAACACAGGCATTTCGTTCACAATATTCATCGACCAAACCGAGACCCTGTACACGTCAAGCACAGCCGGCATCCGCTTGATCATGGGCCATCCTAACCTGGCGGTGTTCCCAGAAAACCAGGGACGGACCGTGCCCACCGGACACGAAGTACTCGTTGCCATCAGAAAGGCGTGTTGTTGCGCTTGAGAAAATTTGTTTTTAATGTGCCCTGAATTGTGTGACTAACAATTCTTTTTCCGAATATAAAGCATCGTCATGTCGAAAGATAGAGTCAAACTCCACATTATAGGTAATCCGCTGATTGGTTGATAATCACGTGATGCCTGCTTCTGTGCAGATATTGCTGTGTGAGCGGATTTTTTTTGTTTTCCACAGCAATGCATACCGTAATCAGCTGAACGCCTATAATTCAGAGTTCAACTGTAACTTCGTGCAACATTCGAACGTTTCAACTAAAAGCAATAACGCATTTTTTTACAATTCTAGCGTGTCGAACGACGTCTGCCGAAGCCGTACGGCAAGTGCAAGCGTTTGGATCGTCCTGACAGCGCGATGCAGTACTACTATGACGGGCTGTACACGGTCGAAGTGTGTGAATTGCACCAGTCAGACTTGCGTGACCTCATTATTAAAAAGGCCACTTTCTGCAGGGTTGTCTGAGTTCATGCCAACAGGAGGTCATCACGAGAACGTGTGGCTGCAGTGACACTGACTTCCCATTGGACCCTGCCGATAACTCGTCGCATTACTGCAGCTATAAAAATTGAAAGCGCCGGTTTTGTGTTTTTAATCGTTCTCTAATCCGATCACACTGATCTCAGTGTCTTTTAAGCTAACATAGTGTCCTGCATATTTACAGACGGTTGCATTCGAGATTTTCGAGAGATAAATGGCACCAATGTGATAAAGGACTGCTACGCCCAATGTCAAGCCGGTTGCGAGTAACTGTTTTAGTATTTTTTATAATTTTATTTCCCGCCATCGTAATCTTACATCTCAGTACCCGCTATCACCAAACCAATAATGAATGGCACCTTTTGTCAGAGAAATTGTTTACGAAGCAACGTACAGTTTGTTGAACTGGCCGGCCGACCACCACAAACGAATCGTTTGCAAAGAACACTTGAGCACGAACAATGTTTCCGTTCGAGACTCAGCTGCTTTCGATCGCTGTATCAGCAACATTTCGTAAGAGTTTTTTAATCGCAATGTTTCTTTTTTGTATTGTAAAAAACGCAATAGACCAAGCGCAACGCAACAAATGTGATCATGTTCAGGCGGAGCTTCATGAAGGTCACCGTGTTTTACGAGCAAATCACAATGGTGCAATACCGCACGGAGCAGCCTGCGATACACGTGAGTCAACACACCCACAAACCATCAATGCTCAAGTCACTTTTTTGAAGTTTTTATTAACTTTTCAACTAATTAAGTCCCCGATAATTGAAAACCCCCAATTGTCAAAAAAGTTGAATCAATCCAGTTTGCAACATGTTCTGAAGCACAATGAATAATCTCTATTTCAGTGGACGCAACTACTCAGCGACACCGGTTCCTTGTTCGGCATAGCTCTTGGCTGCTCAATACTGAGCTTTGTTGAAGTGGCCGTGTTTCTGATGCAGTTAATTGCACACTACAGTGCACCGTGCAACAAGCAGCAGCCGGCAAAACAAGATTGACGCGTTCAAAGAAACACCTGGACGCGCGCGGAGACGAGTGAAAGTTGGAGGTCGTGGCAGATTGCAGTGATCACAGAGGAAATTGGCGAGCTGTGGCATTTCATGTGTATAGCAAAATTCTTCTGCAGAAATTAAAAATTTTATTTTACGAGAAATCAATTTGTCCTTTTCACTCACATCACACCAAACATAAAACGTGCACACGTGCATACAAGACATATCAAGGTCAACCCAAGTGATAATTTTCCTGACTCACCGCGAAGGACGAAACAACATGTGATACAGTCCTCAAAGAAAGTTTGTCGTCATAAAATCTAGCATCAAGCGCAATAGGGAACTATCGCAGACAACTCAGATAAACATGGACTTGAAAAAAACATATTGAATTAAAAAGCCTAAAATTCAGGTGCTATATGCACATGTGACCTTCTGCTGAGGCACTGAAGATGCCAGAGATAACCACCTTTCACGTGTCGGACCACCTGAGAGTATCTTGGAAAAAATGGTTGTGGTCATTTCACTACCATCGCCGTACACGAGGGAAGGAAGCGTGAAGGTTATTCGGTTTAAAATTATTGTTGCTTTTTCACGCACCACTTTTCACACACCGAATAAACACTGTGGTTCCACGGCAGTATAAAAATAAAGTGTTCACTGAAAATTACTCAGTCCTACCAAGTGTCTAACCATGAACGCTTACAAGAGTCGAAAAATGAGTCATTTCTCAGCCGTGATTACAGTTTTGCTGTCATGCCGCTTGTCCATGTCAGTAGGAGCCGAAAAACACAACATCGAACGCTACATTGCCGAGCACGAGGAAGAATGTAGTTTTATCGAATTATTGTTTGTTTTTGTTTCAAACATTGCGAAGCGGTTTCAGTTGCACACCGATTCATTGTAGGCGGTTCGCCGCCCGAATTCGTGTGGGCGACAACCGCGGATGCAGAGTGCGCCGACCTGCGCTGTGCCCTGCCGCAGCAGTCATGTGCAATGAACGTGCACGATTTGTTGGTCTCCTGTATTCCAGGTAGTAAATCCTCGGACAATACAAGTTTTAGAAGAACTCTTGTCGTCACTGAATTATGAGTTTACCGTTTTGACCCGTGCACGCAGTTACATTGTACTTCGATGTTTCAGTTCCTGATAGCTGCCTTAAAGGATTCGAAAAGGCAATGATAGCCGGTTCTGGTCCGACGACAATCAAACCACCATCAACACAATCAACACCGTCACAAAAAAGCAACGCAGTTCCCCAGGAAGGCTCACCCACAAAGAACAGCTGTCACAACTTTGATCCAGTCAGTTGAACTACTATGCAGCAACTGCTTAGATTGTACGGCGCTTGGAATGTCACAGCACCAAAGAAATACTTCAATATTTTTTTCATGTTACGCAACAACCGGTCTCCTATGTCATAACGTTTGTGTTTTAAAATTTGTTTATAAAAACCCAACCCGGTTTTGGAAGCGACCTTGAGTTGCTAAAAAAACTCAAAGGAGCGGCAAATTGACGTGTACACTTTGTAGTAGTGTTTTTCAACCAATTACAACGTAACCCAATTGTTTAACACAACCATGTTGACGAGAAAGAATCACACGCATAGATGATTTGTGTTTAATTGCAGTTATGCTGTTTCTGGGCATCTGTTGGTGAATGCGACATAAATCCATTCTGGATGAAACCGAACTGTGGTCAAGCGTGTGGCACATGCGGATGCGATGGTATATAGGAAGAATGGATTATCTAAAAATGCGGGAGACGCATATAAAAGGAGGAATATGGCCTTGTGTAAGCAGTGAAAGACTTGGCTCGACAACGCTTTTCAAGTCTCTGATGTGGTACACACGGATACAAGTACATGAGAGTCATATTTTTGCGCCGCGTTTGTTGTTTAAAAGCTTGCTCAAAAGCGTAAAAACTTTGAAGTTATTTTTCAATTGTCCTCTTTAGTTTGGTCTAAAATCACAACATCATGTGCGAAATTCTGTAAATTCTGTGCAAAAACATTGCTGCATGTAGCTTTATCGTTGTTGCCAACGTACGCACCGATGTAGTATGCACACAGCAGCACCAGTGCAAAAAGTGTTGTCTTCCGTTGATTTTCACCTTTTTTTACCAAACTGACAGGATAAACCGGTGAGTCATTGCCTTTGCCACAGAAGGAGACCTTGTGTTCCCCAATGCCTCTGCGATACACGCGAACCAGTGTCAGCGATCTGAAGTCTGATCGTTATTTTAGTGGTTTTAGGGGTCGCTAAATGCTAGAAAAAAGCAAATGTGAAAGTTTTATTTGTCTACAATGTACGAGGGTTGCCATGTGTAACCGAAATAAAGAATAAACGGCGCAAAAATATGACTCTTATGTACTTGTATCCGTGTGTACCACATCAGAGACTTGAAAAGCGTTGTCGAGCCAAGTCTTTCACTGCTTACACAAGGCCATATTCCTCCTTTTATATGCGTCTCCCGCATTTTTAGATAATATTCTGACTTTTACATAAACCCAGAAGGTCGGACCAAAATCACAATACGTTGGTCACACATTCTTCTAAACCACGGACAACTCAGGTTTTTCATTTTTCGTTTTTAGGCCGATTTCGCCTATGCTATTTCTACGGCCGATTCGCCCAAAATCGTCACGATTCAGTACCTAGAATTGCTCCCATAAGAAAACTGACCCAAAAGCCGTGATCGGCGCAATGAATTACCTTGGAAACACAGTTTTCTTGTTTTTAATTTTCAGACCGATTTCGCTAATTTCCACGGCCGATTCGCCCGAAATCGTCACGATTCAGCATCTAGAGTTGCTCATGTAAGAAAACTAACCCAAAATCCGTGATCAGCGCATTGAATTACCCTGGAAAACACCCTTTTCTTGTTTTTCGTTTCTGGACCGTTTACGCCAATTTCCACGGCCGATTCGCCCGAAATCGTCACGATTTAGTATCTAGAGTTGCTCACATAAAAAAACTAACCAAAAATCCGTGATCAACGCATTGAATTACCATGGAAAACACCTTTTTCTTGTTTTTCGTTTCTGGACCGATTTCGCCAATTTCCACGGCCGATTCGCCCCTAATCGTCACGATTCAGTATCTAGAGTTGCTCTCATAAAAAACTAACCAAAAATCCGTGATCAACGCATTGAATTACCATGGAAAACACCTTTTTCTTGTTTTTCGTTTCTGGACCGATTTCGCCAATTTCCACGGCCGATTCGCCCGAAATCGTCACGATTCAACATCAGGAGTTGCTCACGTAAGAAAACTAACCCAAAATCCGTGATCAGCGCATTGAATTACACTGGAAAACACCCTTTTCTTGTTTTTCGTTTCTGGACCGATTTCGCCAATTTCCACGGCCGATTCGCCCGAAATCGTCACGATTCAACATCTAGAGTTGCTCACGTAAAAAACTAGCCCAAAATCCGTGATCAGCGCATTGAATTACCCTGGAAAACACCCGTTTCTTGTTTTTCGTTTCTGGACCGATTTCGCCAATTTCCACGGCCGATTCGCCCGAAATCGTCACGATTCAGCATCTAGAGTTTCTCACGTAAAAAACTAACCCAAAATCCGTGATCAGCGCATTGAATTACCCTCGAAAAAACCCTTTTCTTGTTTTTCGTTTCTGGACCGATTTCGCCAATTTCCACGGCCGATTCGCCCGAAATCGTCACGATTCAGCATCTAGAGTTGCTCACGTAAGAAAACTAACCCAAAATCCGTGATCAGCGCATTGAATTACCCTGGAAAACACCCTTTTCTTGTTTTTCGTTTCCGGACCGATTTCGCCAATTTCCACGGCCGATTCGCCCGAAATCGTCACGATTCAGTATCTAAAGATGCTCACACGGGGCAAAAAATTAAATTAATTTCCAAATTCTCCGGATGGAATTACCCCAGGAAACATTTTTGTTCGACTGTGAAAATGCCGCAGGTAAAAATTGAAAGCGCGAACACATGTAACCAGGTCAAAACCTACGAACCTTTAAAAATGCCCAATTTTTTACCCAAATAAAGGTTGGAGCAAAAAAAATAACCAAATTTTCAAAATCTACACATGAAATTACCCCAGGAAACGTTTTTGTTCGGTTATGGAACAACTTCAGACAAAAATTGAAAGGGCGAACACTTAAAACCCGGTGAAAACCGTGCGAGTTTTAAAAAATGCCCAATTTTTACTCAAAAACAAGGTCGGGGCAAAAAATTAACCCAATTTCTAAAATCTTCGGATGGAATTACCTTAGGAAAATTTTTTGTTAGGTTATGGAACAACTTCAGACAAAAATTGACAGGGCGAACACTTGTAACGGCGTAAAATCCTTCAAAACTTAAAAATGCCCAAATTTTGCCCCAAATAAGGGTCGGAGGCAAAAATTAACTCAATTTTCAAAATCTCCGGATGGAATTACCCCAGGAAATTTTTTTGTTCGGTCATGGAACAACTTCAGACAAAAATTGAAAGGGCGAACACTTGTAACACCGTAAAATCCTTCAAAATTTAAAAAAATGCCCAAATTTTGCCCCAAATAAGGGTCGGGGCAAAAAATTAACCCAATTTTCAAAATCTCCGGATGAAATTACCCCAGGAACCATTTTTGTGCAACTGTGAAAGTGTCGCAGGTAAAAATTGAAAGGGCGAACACATATGATTACACTACTGAAAAAAAAATACAAAGAGAAATAAGTAACACTGTTTTCAGAATAGGTTTTTCGTGTCTACAGCGTATGAAAAGTTGTCCGATAAAATTTTTTTCGCGGCTCCAAGCACAACTTTGGGTGTTCGTTTCGTGTGCACAGAACCAAGTTTGTGGCTTATACTATGCTCGCTGGAGGAAGCGAGCAAATTTGAAAAACGCGCGCGAGGGGAAAACGGCTCATATTATGCGTGATGCGCTATCCGCTCGCTGGCGCTCGCTCGCGCATCCGCATGATTTCGCTCAAAAGAATAAATAGGATTATTTAAAAAACACACACCAAAGTGTTTAATAGTACTCAAATTAGCTTCATGCTAAATCATGCCAAAAAGTTATCATGCTACACGTATGCTACATGTATGAATCAATGACATTATACATTCAGTTAGTAACGCCCATGAATGTGTCACGGATCTGTCAGTCAGCGGTTGTGGCATCGCGACACCGAAGCAGCACCAAAATTGGCAACTACCGCAAGTAAATGTCAAAACCTTGTTTCTTATATCCATAAGTTGCTGATAAAGCCGTAAAAACCCGAAACACTGCAACAATTCAGCCACCACTTTCACCAATGGGACAACCAGCAGTTCCATATGGTTCCTTGCCGGCGAATCCGACGGCCTGTGCGGACGTTGATCCGTTCCAGTGTCCCGGTTGGGCCAGTCGCGGCGAATGTGACAAGAACCCATTCTGGATGAAACCAAACTGCCAGAAATCTTGCAACTCCTGCGGTGTGCGTGTGGACCAGATTAACGTGCCGCAAAATGCACCCCCACGTTTGTATTTGTTTTTTTACGTGTCTAAGAAATTAGTTTTTCATAATGTTCTTCAATCATCGCAACCACCTTTGCATTACTGTCTCAGACTGCCACAACAACCACGAACTGTGCCAGTTTTGGAAAGAAGAAGGCGAATGCAACGCTAATCCAATGTACATGCTCGTAAACTGCAAACTGAGTTGTGCGCACTGTTGAGGCAAACGACTCCCACAAAGTGAACTGGTCGAAATGCTTTATTGATACTGAGCTTTGTCATTGAGTGTTTAGTTTTGTTAGCCTTTTCTAGCATCCAATAAACTCAATGGAATAATAAGAATATGAACAGCTTGGATTCACTAACAACGCGCGCGATATTCGCTTGTCAACAACATGAAGAAATAATTTGAAAACAATTTTGAAGTTTTCATCCTGACATTTACGAGAGAAAAAACAAGAACTGACAGTTTCAGAATGCTACAAATCAGCAGAAATTTTAACATGCACATGTAGGTTAATGCAAATGCTGTTGCAAATAACCAACAAAAACTAGACGGAGGGAAACAAACCGGACCAGCGCAACTTACACTTACATGCATTAACATCAATTGCTGATCTGTCGATGTTCAAATGCTACACACCTGGGTAGTAAAATTACATAATTGCTACCCGAATCAGATGCTAACAGTATCATAATGTCGAAAGATTATCAGACTTGTTTTGTTTTCACGCATTTCCGTCAACACATGATGGCAGGTCATTGTAAACATCTGTGACGCAAACCTTCAATAGCGAACATCATAACGTGCACGTCGGCACTTTTGGTAAAACTCATGACGATCACGAACGAAAGACCAAGGCCAAACAAACCGGTTGTTCGCTTCTCTAATTAAGACTCCACCGTTCATGAAACCAGTTCTTAAATGTTTTTCTGTTACGACAAGGCACCCACAGTGCAGGGCAGTTTGGACTTACAGCGTACAAATGTAGGTGCAGAAGCAGAAAATTTGAGCATGCATGCAAATTACCGAGTAAAATAAAGTCAGTATGACGCACCAGCGGCACACAACTGGTGTCCAAAGCTTGCAGCCCTGAAACTTCAACAAACCGCATGTATGAATTTTTTAAAACCTTCAATAATGTTGCGTACTTCAGGTAATTCCAGCTAGTGGCCAATCAGCAACAACATCATGCAACAGCTCCTGATAATATCTGCCGCGTTATCTGTAACAACGGGCTTGACGCAGCATGAGATTCATGAACATGCCAGATTAAATCCAGATGAATGTAAGCCACTATACACAGTGAAAAAATGACAATCTGATACTTTTTAAACTTTCAAAATTTTTGTTCTCTTGGACTGGTTCGTGCAAGTTTTCAAAACTAGTTATACAAAGCAACACGTTCAAAATTTGTTTTCAGGTATCGACACAAGGCATCACATGCTGCTGGTTCCACAGCCAGAGTTGTGCGATGGGATCACGTGTGCACAGGATCACTTGTGCCTACAGATGAAGGACACGCTCATGCTTGAATGCATCAAAGGTGGTGTCAATGGTTTCCAAGTTTCCAAGTTTTAAATTGCTGTTGACATGTCTGCCTGTTGGTTGCCATGTTTAACAAGTTACTGTGCACATAAGTTCCTTTGTACACTTCAGTACGCAGCGAATGCGCACCGCGCTCAGCCACGGCCACGGTTGCAACACATGTAATCCCACAACAGACCACCACAGAAACACCACAAAGCCATTTTGTCCCTCCTGCGCACCACACGGCAGCAGCTCCCGTTCATCCGAAGCCGCTGCACCACACAAATTGTTTTGATGAACACCCGGTAACACAATTTGCATTTTAAGCGACATTCATGGCGCAGTTCCAAGGGGCATTCATGAAGCAGTATTTTGACCGCGTAGCTACAGCTACGTGTCACTAGATACAGCTTCAAGAATGCCAGTGTCTATTTATTCATTTGCATTCATCACACATTTGAATAAACGAAGAAATAACAATCAAAATTTTGATAACAATCACAAAGTTACCAACAGTTCTGCTGCTTTTGGTCAAGCACGGGCGAATGCAATACAAATCCGGTCTACATGCGAACAATGTGTCAGAACGCTTGCGGCACCTGTGGTTGCACAAGTAAGACATAGACAAAGCACAGTTTTAAGGGGCATTCACGAAGCAGTATTTAGTGACACATAGCTACAATAGCTACAGTGCGCGTCACTATGTAAATACTGCATGAAGGTGCACATAATATCTTTGTTTTTAGTTGATGTGGCTGAGACGTGCAAAGTGAACACCGAAAATAACGGCTGTTCACCGCACCCGATCATTCCGCACGTCATACCAGGGCCCCATGTTCCATTGGTCGTGCCGCCACCGCACGTACCATTCATGCCACTGCCACATGCGCCTGTTAAACACCACAAACCGGAGTTGCCTGCTTCTCTTGTAACTTCAACTTGTTTCATTTTTTACAGTTGGTCAAAACATTTTATAAATTTTGTAAACATACGTATTTTAACTGATATTTTCACAAACATTATAGAATCACACTCAGCCATCGACATCGCATGGCGGATGCGAAAATACGAATGATTTGTGCGGCTTTTGGGCAAGCCTAGGTGAATGCTCAACAAATCCTGGTTATATGCACGAGCACTGCGGAAAGGCCTGCGGCAAGTGCGGCATCGACACTGGCAGGCCACATGAACCACAGTTGCCACATGTTGGTTTCAAATGCAAAAAAAATAACTTTTCAGTGAAGAAAAGCACTGGTCAAGGTTAATTGCAGTTTAATGCATCCACAGGGTTGCACGGACTCGCATAGCAGTTGCGCAGGTTGGGCCGCAAACGGTGAGTGTGAAGCGAATCCGTACTGGATGAAACCCAATTGCCAGCAGTCGTGCAATTGGTGCGGCAAAACAATCAAGGACATTCCGTTGCCTTCTGTGAATCCTGCACCACGAACAAGTCACCAAGTACCATCAACTCATCACGTACCATTACCAACTCATCCAGTACCACAAACACATCAAGTACCACAAACACATCAAGTACCACAAACACATCAAGTGCCACAAACACATCAAGCACCACAAACACATCAAGTACCACAAACACATCAAGTGCCACAAACACATCAAGTACCACAAACACATCAAGTACCACAAACACATCAAGTACCAAAAACACATCAAGTACCACAAACACATCAAGTACCAAGAACACATCAAGCACCACAAACACATCAAGTACCACCGACTCATCCTGCACCATCTACACACCCTGTGCCCATCACAACTCATCATGCACCGCGAGCACATCACGTGCCGATCACGCACGAGACCGTTCCAGATGATATGCCAGTTCGTAAAACTGATCACACCGCTGGTCTTCTCAGCAACCGCCATCAACAACCATCACATGGCGTAAGTTTGGACTTGAAGGAAATACCACACCCAACGTTCTATTTTGTTCAAACGAAACTACACCTTGCAGGAGTGCACTGACACGCACGCAAGCTGCAAAGGGTGGGCTGACGCCGGTGAGTGCGACCGGAATCCGTTCTGGATGAAACCGAACTGTCAGCGGTCGTGCAACTCGTGCGGTGCGACAATCGCTGACATCGACTTCGTTCTACCCACGGGGCCACACAAGCCAGCCAGCGGTCACCAAGTTGCTCGTCAGGGTCATCAGCGGGCACAAGCACACCACACACCGCCTCGGATACACCCAACAACTGCACACCACACCACACGTCATCAGTTCGATGTTACCCATCGACCACCAGGTAATGCGACCAAACGATCGGCGTCCGTTTCCGCGGTGTTTCACGATTTCGCGTTTTCAAGCGCATCGTGAAATGCGATGCCCACGTTCTGCGCAGGTTCGCCGCAGTCTGCACCGCACACCCCCAAAAATGTCAAATCTATATTCCAAAATTTAATCCATGCCAAAATTATCATGCCAACGCATGGGATGAATTTTGGAATTGGTTTTGACATTTTCTGAAGCATGGGCATGAATTTCGGCGTGGGCCGCATGCTGCACCAAACGGTCGCAGGAGTAGTATCATGTGAACATACATTTAGTTTCCTATTTGTACCTGATCTTGTATTGTTCTGTAGTTGTATTGTAGTTACAGTACCTAACTGATTATATGTTGCTTTATTTTCATTCAGTGCACCACGGCGGATGTATCGATGCAGACCACACCTGTGCTTTCTGGGCGTCCATCGGTGAATGCTCAAGAAATCCAAATTACATGCACACAAATTGCCGGAAATCATGTCAGATTTGTAGTAAGCCTGATGCCCCGTTTCGATGGTAAACGAACCTTAAAAAACTCTTCGGTTAAAAGAATGATAGAATACTGTAGCTGAATTCATTTTTAATTGTTTTACATCAGTGCGTGCTGTTCACACACATTTTTTGTCTAAAACTAACTTTTTTTGTGAACTCCGATCAGTTTAATGGAACATTCACTTTTAGGTATTGATTCTACAAATGCATTTATTTGCTGGTCCAATAAAAGATCATAGTTTGTTGATTTTGAAATTGATGCTGTTTTGATTTAATAATGATGCGGCTTCAAACACGATTGAGCAGTTTGTTAGTTTTTAAGCTATTTCGAATGACAAAAGTTGGAGCTTATAAAAATAATCAAGTCAACAACAATGGACTGATTGAAAAAATGCACATGCACTAAAGTTATGTTATCTGATAATTAAACATTTATTTGATCAAAATATAATAAATAGAAAGTTGCCGCTCACCGCATAACGTTATTTGCTTCTGTAAATTGAAATGAATGTGCATCAATAAGTACACGAACGTGTGCATCTTGATGTGCAATTTTTTTGCGGGCAGATCAAAACTACACATGTGGACATCTCAATAAACAATGTATTCACTCCACGGTTCTAAGGCACATGTAGCACTACAGTCTATCTGGCTAATATATGCAACTCGCTGATTGGTCGGGTCCTCACGCTCTGCACCGTTGTTTCTTCCTGGGAATGGGATTCAGAAAAATCATGTTTTTCTATTGTTCAGTGGTTTGTTTTTATTTTTTTTCACGCCAAAAAAAATATCTGAATCAAAAACTACCAAATTCCAAAAATTTGGATTGGTCACAATGTTAAAAAAAGTCTTTTTTGGTTGATTGACGGCGACGACGTCGTCTATGGTTTTTAATTTTAGTTTTTGCCTTTTGGTATGAAAAGAGCGTGCCGCCGCTAGCCGCTGGTGTGTGCTCAAAGCAGAAGAACGTAGCAGATGACAGTATTTATTGACAATGTGAACAATCTTTGAACAACAATGAATGAACCGGCGCAGCCAATGAATCAATTTTTAAAAGCAGGATCAAAACCGTCGAAATCGTTGGAAACAAGTTTTGCTATTTTGTTTGTTTGTTTTAAATTTGTTTCGAACACGCAGCAGCAGCCAGCGGCACGCTCTTTTTATGTTTGAAAGCAAAAAACATTGACGACGTCGTCGCCGTGAATCAACCAAAAAAACTTCAGTTTTCAAAAACAATTTACCAATGCAAACGTTTGAGCTTGGTAGTTTTCGATTTAGAATTTTCTCCATGAAAAACATGATAAAAACAAACAGCTGAACAATAAAAAACTTGATTTTTACTGAGTCCCGTTCCCAGGAAGAAAGAAGGGTGCGGAGCGTGAGGAGCCGACCAATCAGCGAGTTGCATATATGTATTAGCCAGCTAGACTGTAGCATCCAAAAATTCGAAGTCAACATTGCTTGGAAACTTGGAAAGCACAAATATTTTTGTAGCACAGTGTGGTTTTTCAAGCAAATTGAATACATTTTAATGATCATGAAAAACATCAGCTTTTGATAGTGTTAAGAACATTACATCAACTACTGCAGGATCACTGATGTGGAACGTTAAATGTGTAGCAATTTTACATTCAACGCACACCACCTGTGCCGTTACATTGCCACATGAAACGATGTCAAGTAGAAGAAGCATAACCGTAAGCATGGAAACCAATCGAGACTGGTTTCAGCATATGCAACGTCAGACTAATTACAATCTGTTAGACACACCGTGCGGCGTGCAATTTCCGTTCAATCGAATCGTCAATTCACTCCATTTATAAACTTACCGCAACAACAGAAACAACACGTTTTCCAAAATTATGTAAAAAATGTAAAAACAGCGGCCAGCAAATGATTTGCTGTTTCTAATCGACTTCTGGAAGTTTTTGAAATATGTGATGAAATTTTCCGGACACAAACTACATTGAGTCACACAACTTTTACTGCGCATTCATCAGAATCAGAATTTCATCTCCGATCAATTCAAATCCGATCATTTCAAGTTCAAACCATTTCAGTCGAATAGTTCAACAGTTTTTTCATCACATCACAATGAAATTGCTTCTGCTGCTAACTGTTGTTATTGGAGCTGCACGCTGTCACGACAACGAACATTTCGAGATCGCCAAACTCAATCCAGAGAAATGTAACCGCGTTTGTCGTTGACTGGAAAAATTTTGTGACTTTCAAATCTTCAATATTTGAAGTTTGTTTAGTTTTTCCTCGAGAGAACGACATTTTGTGACTGAGCACGCTACACACAGCGCTTGTTTCTCTGAGAATCACAAATATTTTCTGTGCCGCTGTACTTGATGCTTTTCTCACCCAGGCATCGACACCACAAATCACAGACTGCTGGTTCCTCAGCCGACGTCGTGCGGCAGCATGGACTGCGACGCTGAAACTGAACTCTGCGTTCAAACAAGCGACACGAAAGAGATGGAATGTTTCGGAGGTATATGTTTCGTCTGTGTGCAGTAAAACAGTATCGGTCATGGCATTATTGCCGAAAATCATGGCAGTTACATGAGTTTTGTTCTTAGTACTGGACACCTGCGTACCAAATGGTAATGGTAATGGTAATGGAGGTGACGGTGACGGAGGCGATGGAGGCAATGGTGGATCAGGAAAAACGTACATACCTGAGAAATGCGTCAATTATCATGGGGTTTGTAATTTTTCGGTGCACACTTACGATTTGTTTGCCTAGTGTCAATTTTTTTTCACAAAAAAACTTAAAACTTTAAATTTTTTTAACAATTTTTTTCCATTTCATCCATAAAAATTTTTTATTTAAACTAAGATTTTTACAAAACAGCATAAACTAAGGTTTTCTATCATTGTGTTTTCAGTTGTTCCGGAGCCAACTCAAGGTGGAGACTCTTCGGCATCAGGATCCAAGATAAAAGTGATTTTTGTCGATGGAAAGAAAAAATAAAATGAGAGTCTCTCACATTGTCACAGTTCTTGCATTTTCATTACATTTTCCATCAAATCTCAAATTTTTTAGAAATGTTGTTCTTTAAAAAATGAATCACAAAGTTTAGTTTATTGCTTCGTTAAACGATCATTGAAATATAACGTGAAAACAGGCACATGCACAAGCACGTTAAAAGTGCATTTTTCTTTTTCTTTTTTGTGAATTGCAAAATAGGTTTTGAAGACGAGAATTACACTAATCTTACAAATATTACGGAACAAAACCACCAGCTAGAAAACGGGTTCTTTTGTTCCTGGTATTGTTCGTTATACTGTATGTACCAGAAAACCTCACATACCAAGCATGTGCATTTACATTCTGAAACGTTTTAAGGCTAGACGAACACAACGAGACACGATAACAGGAATTTTTGGAGGGAAACACAGGTGAATTCCAGTTTATGACTTCAGAGTCTGAAAAACTTCCAGCAAAACGTCCTACGTTTTTTCATTGTTGTCAGAGGTATCCTTAACATGCATACATAAGCTGATTGTTTGACTTTAGCATGCTTAAACTAAACACCCGTGACCAAGTTCAAGCTAGTGTGCCTCTACTTTACTGACTGAAAAGAAAGCGTATCCGAACCTTTCCCGCGCGGACATTTCCCGTTCAGACTTTTCCCACGTCGGACCTTTCCCGCGCGGGCCTTTCTTGCGGCGGACTTTTCCCGCGGGGACCTTTCTTGCAGCGGACCTTTCCCGCGCGGACCTTTGCTGCGGCGGACATTTCCCGCGCGGACCTTTCCCGCGGCGAATTTTTCCCGCGGCGGACCTTTCCCGCGCGGACCTTTCTTGCAGCGGACCTTTCCCGCGCAGACCTTTCCCGCAGCGGACATTTTCCGCGCGGACCTTTCCGCAGGCGGACCTTTCCCGCGCGGACCTTTCCCGCAGGCGGACCTTTCCCGCGCGGACCTTTCCCGCAGCGGACTTTTCCCGCAGGCGGACCTTTCCCGCGCGGACCTTTCCCGCAGCCGACCTTTCCCGCAGGCGGACCTTTACCGCGCGGACCTTTCCAGCGCGGACCTTTCCCGCGCGGACCTTTCCCGCAGGCGGACCTTTCCCGCAGCGGACCTTTCCCGCAGGCGGACCTTTCCCGCGGCGGACCTTTTTCCCGCGTCGTGTTTCTGTTGTCTTTTTATGGTTCGTTTGTTAAATCGTTCGTTTTCCAGCGTTTTTATTTTATTTTTGAAAATCCAAAAGTAATAAAACTTGAGCAAAAATTGTTTCGAAAATCTAAAAAAATGTAACTCAGTCATTTAAAAAATTTCAAATTTAAAAATATTTTGAAAAAATTCCAGCGACAAAATTTTTCTTGCTTTTTGCCTTGCGCCTGCTGCCTCATAAATAAGCAGATATGCTGCCTCCAGGTGTCTCAGCAGAAAGAAACAAATTGTATTTGTAATGCTGATAAATGATTTGGCACATTAGCCATTGACCACGACAAACTGCAAATCAACGGCAATCCGTTGGTTCCGTGTTATCTTGTAGCCTGCTTGCTATGCTCGTTGTGGAGCCCTGCATGCTTTAATGCTACAAACGAACGATTCAACAAACGAACTATAAAACGCTAACAGAAACACGGCGCGGGACTGCGGGAAAGGTCCGCTGCGGGAAAGGTCCGCCGCGGGAAAGGTCCGCGCGGGAAAGGTCCGCGCGGGAAAGGTCCGCCGCGGGAAAGGTCCGCGTGGAAAAAGAGCGCGCGAAAGGTCCGCTGCGGAAAAGGTCCGCGCGGGAAAAGTCCGCGCGAGAAAGGTCCACCTGCGGGAAAGGTCCGCGAATCAAAGAAAGCCTTACCAAATGAGCGATGTGTGTGGTTCGCGGAAAAACTGGCAACACCGGTATATGTTTTAATGAAATTGAAAATTACAAGTTTTTAATGCACTTAGTTCGAAGCCTGCATGTTTTTTTGTGGCCAGATAGACTGGTTTCAGCGCATGTGTTTTGTTGTTTCTTCCGTGTGTCGTCTTTAACTTTTTTTGTTTTCGAATACATAACTAACAGGCTGAATACACATCCATCTACACGTACATGTACATTTGTACCTATGTGATTTTCCTTTTTGGTGAAGACGTTTTTCAAAAATAAATAAAACACGCACACACATACATCACACGTTTATAAATGCAGAAAGCCCACCAATATGCGGCGCGTTTGAAAAGAAAAATAACGTCTTTATTGATGAAGAGATATTGTGCGCGTTTGCAATTCATTTAAACATACAGCCCACAATGCTGCGCAATTCAATGATCTTTTCGGTGTTACAAGCAAAAATATAAGGTTAAAGCTACGCTATTCCTAGGTTCTTCCCAGGCTAAAGCTATTTTCAAGCTACTCATGGCTTGGCTATATTTCCATCAAGTTTTTTGGATTTTGCCTGGCAGTGCAAATAAAGAAGCAAACAAATTTCGGTAAGATCGGCACAGCATTTACTTTGTGCAATACAAAGTAGAGAAAAAAGCTTAGCCTTGAAATAGCCCGGAAATAGCCTTACACTGTGACTAGCTCTAGGAACAGCGTACCCAAACTAGTCCTTTTTGCCTGAATAATGGCGTCGACAAACTGTTGGCCGTGTGGAAGATGGTTTATGAACAGTCAGAAGAAGTGAAAACAGTTGACAATGCAACAAAGTGGCAACTTTTGCTGAGATCATCAATGTTCGATAATGCGATTTTACCCGCAGAGGCACGTGCGCACGATTGCAGCAGTGCTCATATTACTGCTGATTTTCCATATAATTTACCACATTTGGCCTAGCAAGACCGTCAGCAGAACACGGGTACACGTGCTTTCTTGCTTAAGGGATTTATCTTTAAAAATCATAAGATTTTTTAAAGTTTCAAAAATGACAAAGGTTTGTTTTATATCAAATTATATTCCAACGTGTGAAATGACGTGTGCCAAAATCACTAAAAAATTCAGAATGTCTTTGTCGATCGAAGCGAGATGCGCAAGAAAAGTGGCTACGATAGAGCTGATTCACAAATATTTTTGGTGCCGCTGTCACCGCGCACTACTTGGGAAACGGTCAGTACTAAAACTATCTTTTTTTGTTAGTTTTTTGTCAGTATAACTCGCATGATCAAGACTGTCACTGCTTTTTTGATAACTTTGTTATTTGGTGTTACAGACTGACCCCAACGGTGGTGGAATCCCAAAGACCGAGTCCAGAGGCAACGAATTTTATTTGAAAGAATCGGAATCAAAAGAGAAACTAATGGTGTTCATTGTTCCGCACTCCCATTGTGATCCGGGTAAGATTTTGGAAAACAACCGATAAAACGATGTCGTTCGAATCAATGTAATTTTTCATATTTCGCTCTTTCATCACAAGGCGTCATTTCATTGACTCTTTCAACTGCAACCAGTTGCAAATTCAGCATCATATGCGCAAAACTGTGTTATCATATACAAGTTTGCAGGATGGTTGCAAACATACGAGTCATATCAGATCACGGTGGATGGCATTTTAAATTCGATGCTGGCCTTTCTTAGCAACACGACGGACATGACGTTCACGTTCGCTGAGGCCTCCTTTCTCTATCCGTGGTGGCAGAAACTGAAAAGCGACCAGCGAAGTACCGTGAGAAGGTCGACCAGTTTCAAGTGTCCAGCTTTTTTGACATCCAGTTTTAACTAAAACACTGATTGTGCACTACTTCAGGCTGGTGCACGAGGGTCGTCTCGAACTGACGCTCGGCTCTTGGACGATGACTGATGAAGCGAGCGCGCATTTCTTCGCCACCATCGATAACATCATCGAGGGACATCAGTTTCTCGCGAGCGTCTTTGGTTAGTGCACGGAATGAAAATATGGAGGCTGGCTACACTAAAATCAAGTTTACGTGTTACGAATACTGTAGAAACGTGTTTTTATTAGCAATACAGCCGAACTCTAAATTATAGGCAATCAGCTGGTTGATTGGTGAACACTTGATGCATATGCTTTCCTGTACGGGACAGACTCTGCCCCCACAGCATTGCCTGTATAGAAAGCACGGATCACGTGATCACCAACCAATCAGCTGATTGCCTAAATTTTAGTGTTCGACTAGTAGTCGACTTAGTAGCCTCGTTCTCGAAGTGTATCACGTGTAGTAGTCTCTATGCTTACTTTTTCAACAAAGTCCAAAGCACAATGTGACCCCTTAACTACGTTTCCCTGCGCAGCGAACTACTCTGTGAAGTCTGGCTGGTCGATTGACCCGTTCGGCTACGGTCCCACAGTGCCGTACCTACTGAGCAAAGCCAACATTCACAATCACATCCTCTCACGTGTGCCACGCTCCACAAAGCTACGAATGTTCAAACACCGATTGAATCCGTTTCAATGGCAGCAACAGTTCGGTGTGTGCGTGTGTCTGACAAACCGTAAATGTTTTGAAAGCCACAAATGTTGCTTTAGTTGCCAACAAACGATGATGTTTAATGACACCATTTGAGACGCACACGGCACACACAATGTTCTGACGCACGTGCTGCCGTCGCTTGCCTACACCGTGCCATACTCATGCGGTTTCGACGCCGGCGTCTGTTGTCAGTACGATTTTAAGCGGTTGCTAAGGTATCCAGACGTGCAAGTCTGCCAAAATGGTAAACCTGGTCCAGTGAAAATCACCGACGAAAATCTTGCAGTCAAGTGAGGTTGACCCTAAAAAAGTTTTTTTTCAATAAAAATCAAAAACGATCGAATGAAAGCTGTTATTCAGGTCGGCAGATCTTGTCAAACAATGGAGGTCACTGGCGTCTGCTTATAACACGGAAAACGTTGTGCTGAACATTTGGGGAGACGATTTTCGGTGGACTACGGTGGACGAATTCAAAATTGTTCACGAAAATCTCACTCCATTGATGGACTACATCAACAATAACACCGAATGGAACATTGGTAAAAGCAACGAACATTTAGTTTTCAGTTGTAGCGTTGTTGTCAATTGAATCAAACTTTTTTATACGAAAATTTCAATTCAGATGTGAAATATGGTGTGCTAACGGAATACTTCAATGAAGTACGTCAACGTAAATTGGACAAAGCGCCGCTGGCCACAGTTTCCGGTGACTTCTTTCCATACACAGAATTCATGAGGGATTATTGGACCGGTTATTTTACGTCTCGACCGTTCAACAAACATCGAGAACGTCAACTACTGGCTAGTTTTTTTAACTTTATTTGAAAAAATTCCGTTTCCGTTTTTGAATTTTAATCCAATGTCTAATAAAATGAATAACTGACCATTTCTGATAAAATACATATGTGTATTGACCATTTCGGACACAATAAAAATTTCTAAAACAAAAACAGAAATGGTCAGTGTTTCTAGCGTGAGGTCAATATTGTTCCTGTCTAATAATGGCCAGTAACCTGCAGGCTCGAGTGCGAGGTGTGGATTTACTGGTTTGCCACTATCTTAGCAAACAAACAACGCTAAGCACGGAAGGACAATGGGCATACGAACAAAAGCATGGCATTGGAAACCAGGCAGCTCGGCAGCAAGCAATCGAGCGGGGCAGCTTAATGCAGATGCTCAGCACGGCACGGCGCCAGCTGGCGTTGTTCCAACACCACGACGCAATTACGGGCACCAGCAAGAAGTCGGTGGCCACTGACTACGGTAAAAAGTAAGTGAATATGGCGTTCAAAGTTGAAATGTATCGTTCAACTGTTGCAAATGCACTTTTCAAGAAAGTCCGTTTCTCATGTTTAGGATGTTCATGGCTCTGCTGCATCTGGATCAGGTGATCACCAAATCAATATCAGCCGGCGGAAAATGGAGCACGGTTTGAATAATGAATACGTCTCTTGCTACACAATATTATCTGAATATGCAACAAACAAACGGAACTACGTGTCTAGTTTTCCAGCTGGAGAAACGCACAAAATACGAGGAGATTGATCAAACAGAATGTCTTGTTGGCGAACTTGGTGATGCGATGTATGCTATAAATAGATTTTATGCCTTTGAAAGTTCGTTTTTATTAGTTGTTTTCAATGTGATTTGGTTTACATGATGGTTCGCAGTTGTTTGGTGTAGAATACTGAAAGTCTTCAATGCGGCCTCATTTGCGCGAGAGCATTTGACACGCGTGCGCCTGCGCAACCCGATGGTGACGGTGATTGATGTGCTGCTGGCTGATGTCATCGAGGCTCAAATCAATCCTTCCATCATGAACGGAACCGTCGACCGGGACTGCTTCGAGGTTTTTGTCTTTGCTTCGGTACAGTTTTATTTTAAATTTAAGTACGTTCTCCTGCTCAGGTTGTGTTCTCTGCACGTTTGGCACCTCTATCGATTCAGTATTTCATGTTGAACTTTACCGATACAGTGAAGCCTCCAACAAGATTTTCGTCTTTAAGAATTGGCAATTTGACTGACGCGCCAGCATTCAGGTTTGCCTGTCTGCTGTTGTTTCGTTTTAAGGCGTTTGAATAAAACAGAAAACCAATCAAATGGCTTTTCAGACTTTTTAAAAAAGAATTTTTGGACCCCAATGGATCTCATGTGGAAATGACAGTTCCGTATGGTGAGGTCACAACGCTGCATGACCCACAAACGGGCCTGCTCCAAGTATGTTTTTCATTCCAGAGAAACAAAAACAACAAAAGTGAAAAAAAGAACTTTTACAAACTGCAGGCAATCAAGCATCCTGCAGTCGGCGAAGTCACCTTTCCATTCACGATAAACTTTGCCGATTACACAGAGATGTCAATTGAGGAACAAGTGGAACAGCGACAAGCTCTGGGCCCATTGCGTTACGGAGCACAGGGGCCATACGTATTGGACCCGCCATCTCCACCATCTGCAAGTGATTTTTTTATTTATTTTTGCTTTGCAGTGGTTTTAGCAGAATTTTAAAATTTTTCATCAGATGTGGCCATTACCAACCAGTTTTCTAATAATCGACGGTTTTCTGGAATCCTGCGTTCATTCGTTGGCGCATCGGATACACCACGCTGTTTGTGTCGATGGTACGTTAAGTAGGAGACGGCGCAGACAAAGTGAAAGTTGTCAAAATAATGTCAATTTCAGCAATAAGCCCAAACATACAGATGAAGAACGTGGTCGATTTGAGTAACATCCACAAAGACAACGAAAATCTAATTGTTCAATTGAATAGCACCATTCGCCGTAGCGACAATCAGTTTTATACGGATAATCTAGGTTTACAAGTAGGTTGTGTTGGATTGGATGGTTTTAACTATACAATAACACATTGTGAACAAAGATTCTGAATTGAAATTTCTAAACCAAATCCATTCAGATGCTCAGACGGACATTCAATCCCAACGAAAAAATCGCTATCAACTATCAGCCAATGGGAGCAACGTTGTCGATAGACGGTGACACACAACTGAGATTGAGCATACACGCAGACTACGGACATGGGGTCACTGTTAGACCGTGGAACGTCGATAACAGCACTGTTGAGATAATGCTCGGTCGGTATTATCTTTAATTTTGTATCCGAGACTCAATGCGTTTGCACGCGGGGATACAAAAATGTTTTACGGAATTCAAAATATGAGGTTACGATGAACGTCAACGTCTGGTGACGTATCTAGGGTTTGGTTCGATTTTGCGGTTTTTTAAGGGCGTGAAACTTTGTGCCTCCGATCTTCCTGAAACCATATAATATATTTCAAATCCAAATCATTTCATCTTGCAAACCTGTAGGCTGTCCTGAACAGTGAGCGGAATTCAAAGTTTTGTAATTCCAGATCGTTACACACGAAAGGACGACTCCAAAGGAGTCGGCGGCGGTAGCGACGGAATGATGGACGACTGTCGACCGACGAAAAGTGAATTCACGATCGTTCTTGAGCGACAAACCGCGAGCAGAGACAATTCCTCATCGAGGTTCGTGTTTCCGATAGCGGCGTCGACGCAGTACGCCAGTCTGAACAGCCACCACGCTCGCACGCTGCTCATGACGCCGCCGATCACGCTGGTCATGGAGTACGAGACGAACGAGAAGCAGCATTGGGACAGACAGCTCGCGGCGATGAGCGACGGCGGCGAGTTCTTGCTGGCCGCCGGCAGTGACGCGTTGTGGCCGTGCAACTACGAAATCGTGCACCTGCGACCCCTCGGCGACAGCGGCGCCCAGTGGCTGCTCGTGTTGCATCGGTGGGCGATCGACGGACGCTTCGCAGAGCAGCAGCTCGTCACGACCGCGTGCTCGTTTCTGCCAAATCAGATCGATGTCAGTCGGTGAAAAACACGCGCTCTATAGTCGAACGCTAACTTGTAGGCAATCGACTGATTGGTTGGTGATCGCTGATTGGTTGGTGATCACGCGATGCATGCTTTCTGTGCTGGTGATTGCCTACCGCAAACAGCAATTAACCCACTGATTGCTTATAATTTAGAGTTCGATTGTAAAATAATAAAACTACACACTTCTAAATTCACCTATTGCTCGTTTTCTTTTGTATATCTGGCTCAAGGTCGTCAGTTTGACTGCACATTCAATACTGTCACTTTCAGCCAGTGCTACGCCAGATGTTGACTGGGCTTGGCTTTCACTCAGTACAGGAGACCGCGATCAATGGAGTACAAAATCTGTCAGACGCAATGAACATTCGCAAAATGTCGTTCGCTATGGATCCAATGGACTTGAAAGCATTCCGCTTAATGTCTTGAGTGATATTAAGATATTTTTGTCTTATTTGTTCCATGTTTAATGTTGTGATAAAATTTACGGTGTCTTTCTGAACTATTTACACGGATCGAATTTAAGATTATTTGGGTCCATTATCTTGCGATATTGTGTTTGTCATTGCAACGTACACAAAAAAATCTATTCTGTGCGGTTGTAAAAACAACCTACACATTTCATGGCAACTTATGCAGCTTCAGCATGGCAGATTTTATCGCAAACGGAAAAAAGTCACGTGTTCCACAAAACTTAACCAACCGCAAGATTGTTTTCACATTATTTTATCGGCATAGTTGGAAGAAGCCCAATACAAAGCGCGATGTCATTTACGAAACTTGAAGGTAAACATTTTACCGAAAACAGAAAAGGAAAAAACAACTGTGAGTGACTTCGAATATTTTTGCATTAAAACACAGAAAGTGTTTACGAATTCGTGGACAACGATGACATCCGAACTCCGGCAGCAACCCCTCAAATGGTTGACGATTTCGCGCGCGACGGATTTCTGATTATTAGGCTAGCATTAATGGAGTTTTTCAAGTTTCCTTGTTTATGTGACACAAACGGAATTCCAGTAAGCAACCCAACTTTGTTCACAGGAATCTGTTATCGGCAGTTGAAATCGAAAAGCTAAAGAATGCGCTCGAGCAATGCCAGCAGTTCAACGAATCGCACTTCACAATGAATGACACAGGCGGCAAGCAGTACAACGTCGGCCAGTGGATTGAGCCGGGCACTGACGTGCTCGGACGCACTGCTGGCAACGCGAAAACCGTTGGGCTGGCTGAACAGGTCAAACATACATTGCAAGCCTGTTTATAGAAAGCTAAACACTGAAACGTTTCACTTATGATTCAATAGCTCCTCAACGAAGGCGAGCTCTATTTATACCATGCAAAAGTGGTTAAAAAACGCGAAAAGACGGGCGGAATCGTGCACTGGCACCAGGACTATGGGTTAGAGTTTCAGGGTTTAAAAAACATTGTCAACACCTGAAAATAGTACGTGAAGATTTATCACACGCAGTTACTGGTACAAGAATAAGGCTCCGTTTCCACAGATGATCACGTGCTGCATTGCGCTGACGCAAAGTGACAGAAACAACGGTGGACTCCAGGTAGGTGATCGGCTGATTTCGAATATTCTTTCTGCGGAATCAAGAAACTACGGTAAGTTGTCAGGGGAAATTTTCACAGGTCATCAAAGGTTCGCATCGCTGCGGACGCATCGAGCATCAGATCATTGCCGGGCAAACCGCTGCTGCTCCAGAACGCGTCGAATTAGTGCAAAACGTGCGGCGCAACTTCATTTTAGAATAATAGGATATTTGGCATTGATTATTGATTGATACAAGTTTGTTTGTTGGTACGCCTGACAATAAAATTGACACAATGTCTAACTAATCAATTGTCAGGTTCTACCAACGTTGCACTGCGATCTGCAACCGGGCGACTGTGTGATGTTCCACGCAAACATGCTGCATCACAGTGATGTCAACAATTCGAACGTGAAACGCTGGAATTTGATCTTCAGGTTAGCAAATAAGCAAATAAAGTAAAGTTGGCTACATTTTTAACGCAGGTGAAAACATTTTTAGATTGTCAGGTCAACACAACAGACTGAACAAATGTTGACATATATTAAGGCCTGTGCGGTAAAACGTATTGCAAGGGCCAGCACATGTGCTAGCTTGTTTTGAACACAACTATTTTCCAGCTACAACGTTTCGACGAACAGCCCCAAGCAGTTGCACTACAATGCGATCTACGGCCAATACCCGTTGACTCGCTACGATTCTCACGCACTAAAAACGTGCACCGATTTGAAAATCAGTGCACGCGAATTTACAGATCCGAAAACGAACCCAAATATCCGCGCTGCATGAAAATTTTCAGCGTTTACCAAACTGTTGTTTTCTCGAATTAGAAAGATTTACCGGCAACTGATAGACATTTCAATCCACGTGCACAGTGACCGCGTAATGATCAGTGGATGAAAACGACGTGATCTTACGAGAATAAGTTACATTTATTCTTTTCATAGCACCACTGAATTCTTACTAGAGTCGGAGTGAAGATAAGTATAAAATTCACGAATGAGTCTGAAACAAACGAAGTATAAAAAATCAAAACGAAAACATGGAAAACAAAACTGCGTTGTTCAAAAAGTTATCAATTTTGTTGGGACTACACTAATAAATCTGCGAACTTGAAAGGACTTTCTAAACCATTATCATTTAGCAATCATTTAAACAAACGTTATATCACCGTTCAAACGTTACCCGTGTCTCCATCAGATCAGCCGTGTCGTCCTGCTTTTGTCGGCGTGGTTCTCTGCTCGCGTCCACCTGTCTTCGCCTGTTTCGTTTCTCCAACAAATGCCCGCGAACATTATTAGCAACGACCGTGCCAGAATGCTGTCGTGTCCGTGCGTCCGTTCGCAGCGTCGCGCGCGTCTTCGCACGGAATCTGTACGCGTCGAACGTCAACGTGGTGCACGCGACGATGATCGCCTGCGCCGTCGTCAACACCAGCAGCAGCAGCGACGACCAGAAGCCGAACGTCAACACGAACTCGGTCTCGTCCGGCCGCTCAACGCAACAGAGGCACTCGGCCGTCGTCAGATTCTCCCACGCCCACTCGAGCGGATAGTAGAGGAAATGCGGACTGTAGACGCGACGTTTCGTCAGCTGCCGACGTCGCCCGGGACAGAGGTGCGCGCAGCACGCGTTGAAGTCCGCAGCAGTCTCGCAGCGCCACGTCCATTCGCGCAGCTGGCACGAGGCGACCCGGTGTGGGCGGAGACTGCCCATGTGCAGCGGCACGTTGCCGCCGGACTTGGTGGCCGACTGCACCGGCTGCACGATCACACTCAGACACGCAGCGCTGGAGAGCAGCAGCCAATGGCCGCTACACGGCGGCTGCTGGCGGGCGAATGCAACGCGCTTAGCATTTGCCGTGCACTCCACTCGCTTATTGTTTTCATCGTCGTTTTCGTCCATAGTTTTCGCATATATTTACTTGAATTTGCTCTCTGCAAACGGTTTTTTTCACGTTTTTTTGCCAAACAAACAAAACCGTGTGTACCTTGTCACTGTTACACAAGAACTCAGCGCGCGCACATACGGCTGCAGATGTTTGGCTATCTATCAAATATCGTTTGGCTTTTCAGCATAATTAACGTTGATAATGATTTCCCATTAGCGTTCGTCTCATATATCATCGGAGCTCAAATTAGAACCGAATACGGAGAATGAAAACATACACACAAACAAGCAAAATGATAGAAAGCATATTGCAGCAAGTCATCAACTAAAAACATGATGGTGTGAGCCGAGGTGAACTTTTCAGAAATGCATTAGCCACCGTTTTTTTAACCGAGGTTTCGAACGTAGCATAAACGACTGACACACTCTAGTAACTAAATTCCCGAATAATAAAAAAGGGGTGAAAAGGAGTCTGGAAAAATTCAAAACAACAAGCCCGAGCAACACAAAGGTCAGCTGTAAGCTTGAAGCAAAGTTTTGCAGTCACAAAAACGTAGTTTCTCAGCAAAACGCTTGAACACTCGAAGTGGCAGCAGATATGCAGCCACCCGCCCAGGCAGCAAAGCGAGTTTCTTTCATAAATATACCGGGCATGACAACGGAAGCAGTCTATGTTCAGGTTCAGGTTTTATTGGTCTCTGCAACAAATTTACATGCAGCAGCAAGACATTATTGTCAAATCATTGCTGCTGAATATGCGTGACTGTACTGAAAACCCTTTTTAGCGGCCTGTGTAGCATTAGTGCTGCTAGAGCTATGATTTTTTGTCAGTGCTGATGCAGTCAAACCTTGAAATTTGACATTTTCAAAAAATTTGGTGTTCGAGAAAGTCATGCTGATCTTTGAAAATGCAGCCAGCCTGATGCTGCGAATTGAAAAAAACAGTAAATTACAGTTTCGAAAACCAACAGCAAAATAGCAAAAAGCGATATAACGAGCCCAACCTTGTGCTCGTGCGTGTGTGCGTGCACCGCAGCTGCCGTATGTCACAAGCATACGTTGCGTGTTGGTGCTTGGTTGATGGCTGTGTTCACGGCATGAGACCGCCAGAGCAGCAAAAAAACATTGTGATATAAAGCGACTGATTCCCTTGCCATTGTCGATTTCGAATGTTTATGATGCGATTAAACAATTTTTATGTACACAGCTGAATCTAGCACTTTTTTGTCGATTCCTCTGTTTACTATATCTCAAAGATTTAATTAAAACACCAACCTATTTGAATACCAATATTGTCATTGCCTCAGGACATGAACAGTAGTTCCGAAGTCAAGACACAGAAGTTTCGGAAAATATAAAAACTAAAAAAAGCGCGAAAGAACAGATTCTAGTCCGGATATTTTTGATCCGGAGGAGACCACTGTGCAAAAACTGATGCATAACAATGCTGACAGCGAAAGGCGCGCACAACAATTTCCGGTTAGTTACGAAGCCGAAATTATGGAATCACGTATGTACAACTGCGCACATGTGCGCAATGAAAGAAACAAAAGTGCGAGAGAGCAAAGCTATGCTCCATCAGCAACGGAAAAGTTTTGCATTGGAATTTGTCAGGGTTCTCTCTGGTGCTGGTGGCCGGTGGAAAAAGCGCTCACTCAATTATAAAATGGCGCGCCACACGGCGGCCCATCCTGCATGTAAATCCCCTTGAAACATACTGCGGAGATTGTACAGATTCTGATAATGCAAACTATGGCGGAATAAAAAAAAGTTTCGGGACCTCCCACTCGAGAGTGAATGAGTAAAAAACACAGCAAAGACATGGGGTGCGGTATGGTTCGGCAAAAAAACTAAATAAAATAAAAGATGCACACATATGGTGTTCCATGCTGCGTGTTTTGCTAGCGTTTAATTGTGAATGCATATACCGATGGGATAACGGCATATAAATCTAGGAAATCTGACGCGTCTATAGACGCCCTGGATAACTTGTAGTATTAGCTGATTAGTTGCCTGAAACATCAGGTTCAAAAAAAGAAATTGAAATGGACATTTTCTTTTTTCTAGCTTTGTGATATCTGTGCGTTTGTTTTGTGTGGGTAGACAGTGAGATTTTGATGGAAAATGCGTCTTGTTTTCGATTTATGAAATGAAGACAAATCAAAAGCAGCAGTTTTCATGGCAACACTTTCTGCAGCAAATTTTTTCGAGGGTAAACGTCGTCGTCGTCAGCTATCGTTCCTGTTTTCGAACAAGAAGTTTATTTGACATGAAAATTGCTGCTTCTGATTTGTCTGCAACTCACAAATCATAAACAAGATTTTTCTATTGAGAATCTCACTGTTTGCCCACGCAAACTAAACACACAGAAATCACAAAATTTAAAAGATATCCATTCCAATTTTTTTAACCTGATGTTCAGGCAACCAATCAGCTAAAACTACAAATTAGCCAGGGCGACGATAGACGCATATAAAACAGCAGGTTCAGTAGCGCGTGTCACAATGAGAAAAAACGTCTCAGTTTGATGGATGAACATATGTACGCTGAAAACGCACAGGAATGTTTGAAATAATCTCCGCTTCGCATCTCGACATGTTTCGTGTCAGTTTGATAATGCTGGCTAGAAAGCAAACCAAATTTGTGACGTGAAAAAGTTTTTGTAGCGATTGGACCTTTATGAATCAGTAATTTATGTCAACTAAAGACTGTGCGAACTCTCGTTACTGAAAAAGCGAGACTACACTATATTATGATGCCACAAAACGTTTCTCGAACACTTTTCTATTAACTAAATCAAACAAAAATTCTTTTCCAGTTTTCAGATAAAATGGATACACACTTGAAGTTGCAAACAAAAGAGCAGACATACTAAAAAGCCTTCGTTCAAAACAAATTTTAACGCTTGTCAAAAAACGCTCATGAAAAAAATTGCAATTTTCAATGTTTTCAGCCAGCAGCCTTTTGCTGCACACTGTTCTAGGTTGCTAGCATCGTAGATCACGTCCACGTTGTTAGTATCGGAGCAATGAGTTAGCAGCCTTAATGAAATGGGTTTTATCGCCAATTTGGGAATTGACTGCCGCTTATTTTGCTCATTTCAATTCTTTTCCAAAACTGTTACCGCCGCTGAACATTGCAACGTTTTTTAATTTGCCGCGTTTCGAGGCCCGTTTGTATGAGATGATTTTGCAGACAAATAAAAACTAACTACAAATGAATGCTTCAATTCAGGCCCAGATAAGCAGAAAAAAGGACGTTACGCTTTCACGAACCACGTTATCAAATGAGACAATGTGCATTGAAATTTCAGAACTTTCATGTCGGTTTGCAGTGCTTTATCGATTCTAAATAACGGCGTCATGAATAATTTTAATACCATTTGATGTTTCTCGTATAACCACAACGCACCTTTCGACAGAGCACCATAAATTAGTGTGCATAAAATTACAAAGGTGGCTGGTACAGGCTATCCAGAATGTTAGCAATACATTTATCTTGTTCAATTTATAAAAAGCATTGTTTTTTCTGTTCGTGTCAGTATCACTAATGGGATACATGCGCATGTACAGTATGGTCGAATAAATAAGCCAGTCCTTGTATTCTCTATCAAGGCGGGATCAGTTGCAGACTAGGAGTTGTCTTTTTGAAGAATCCCAAGATAATCTCTGAGTCATGTGTACAAAGGAAAAAATGACCAGAATAGCACAAATCATCAATGAGTTTAAAATACACAATCACATAATCACAAACTTCACACACATTCGTTTCTGAACGTCTTTTTGTCTTTCATTGAAATGTCGCGCGCTCCTTGAACCCTGAAAAAGCTGCCATGTTTACTCGGCCATTCCGTATGTATGGATATTATAATAATGTACAGTTGTGCACTCCAGCTCAGTGTTTGTACCCACTTCGGAAATCAAATGGTGTAAAGTTATGTACACTGCATTACAAATCGCATTGCATTTCAACAAAAGCTTTAGTTAATTCAGTAAAGACGGTGCGGGTGGAACTATACATGGGTTTTATAAATGCTTGAATGATGAATTTTTGTTTGCGGCAAACTTACGTGTTTTGATGCAACGTTGTTGAAAACTGGCACTGTAAAATGCATTGGCAGTAAAAATGCAAGCAGGCAAGTTAAAAAACAATGCATAAAACGTCGGATGTTTGATATGAACAAAGTGGCAAACTATCTGGCCATTTCATGTGCTGCAACAAAAATCACGGCCAGAAAATAAACCTGTTGTTGTTTTTAATCTGAAATTTACAACAAAACCGTAATTGTGTTGCGAATTATCAAGTACAGCAGTAGACTTTGATTTACGATTTTGTGTCGTGTCCAGCAGCTGCAAAGTGCAAGTTTCCCATTGCATGTATGTACAATGTAAGCTTGTCACCTGTTCATAATGCAGCAAGTAAGTTTAGTGCTTTATACTTATGAAAGCTTCGTAGCGCACTGAAAGTAGTTTCAGCATTTTGAAAAAAAGATTTATAGTTTTCACAGTTTCATTTTAGGGATGTGATCGCATCAAAACCACCCACTGACCTGTGGGTCTGCGTTTTATAATTCAAACATATTCCAGTGTTTCAGTTTGAAAAATTCTATTTGCCAATTTGCCCAAAGTCTAGACATCAAGATTTAAAAGAAAGCTGCAATTCCACAGATTCAACAACTTTGCCAATTGGCAATTGAATTGTCACCAAGTGGTAAACAAACCACTGGGCATCGGGTGATTGTACGTAATTTTTGTCTTGCGTGTGTGACATGTTTTTTGGTGAACAATAACGCAGTTAGTTTCAGATTGGCCACAACCTGTTTGCATTGCGGCATGAGGGTAATTTCTTAGCAGAAAATGTGCCGCTCTAAAGTTTTACCATTGTCTGGTCAAAAGCCCAAGAGAAATTTGTTTGAAGAAACGAGTTTCAGGTTGCGTTTTTTTTAGCAAAAAAAACCTTTTCAACCAGAGTGGTCTGAACGGCCATTTTAATGATTAAAAGAGAACTAGTTGGACTCACTCAATTGGATGAGATTTACAGCAATACGTTAGCTTTGACTGAATTGGCAAATGTTTTTTGTGGTATTTCCTTGATAAACGGAATAATAAAACGGTGTTTTGGTTTTGGTCGGTTTTGCAAAGAGACTGTCCATTCGCAGATCCAGATGAGTGCCCGCAACCGAATAATGTCTGTCAGTGATAATTCGGTAACATATCAGTTGGATAGAGGTGAACGAAACAACAACCAGCTGGTCGAAGATTGTCGTAGAATGGACAAGGACAACCATATTTTGATGGTACGTCTATAAAAAATACGGCTTTCTGTTCTTTTTTGTTTCATGGTTTTATCATTGGAGGCTTCTCCTTGGCTTTTGAATGAAACACAGTTCTATTTATATAAAACGTGTCAGCGACCGAGTTAATGACAATTTTTATGAAATCAAACTGAACTGTGTTTGCAGATAAGACACGCTTGAAAGTTTTAGCAAACATTAAATAAGCCTAAAACGCCCACATAAGAAAATGGTCAATCTCTTGGGGCCAGAAAAGCAAGCAATAGATACCGTGTGTCACGCAATACGCATACTCTTTTCCGAAATACAGCACGTTTTCTCTGAAAAATGTCTTCCAAGCTTCGAATTCAAGTCTACTACATCCTAGATGCAACATTGTCTGCTGTGCAAATGCATTGTTTTCATTTCATTTTACAAATCACTGAATGTGTGCTTTAGCGCAAGTTATATGACCACCGAAGAGTCGGATAACTTTGTTATGACTAGCCAGAATCTGGGCACGATAACGCAAGAATCTGGCGCACAACAACAATGGTGGAAAAAGTGAAAAATCATCTTTATTGGCATGCATCTTTATGAAAAATCATACATGAACGTCGAGAGCTTACTTTTGAGTGATTGTTCCATGGAAATAAACCGAAACTGTAATTACACGTAGTTGACACACCGGAAAATTCGCCGAAACAAGATTAGCCTCATTTTTAAAGTTTCACTGGTCCTGTACTGCTTCATTGATTGTATGCAATTTTTCAGTGTTTTTTCTTCATTTTTTCGTTTGTTTTCTGCGGAGCAATTGTATCAGTTCGGACGTACACTGCATAAAAATGTTTCTGGAGTTTTGTTTGCGGAAACCTTGCGGTTTTTAACCCTTCAACCAGCCACGCAGCGATTCCAATTTCTCATTCCAATTTCCGTGTTGGTCCGAAGCAATCAGTTTAATAAACATATTCAGTTTCGGTTTTGAAAAGAATGGACATTATAACACCACGGCATATCTGACGGTTTTTTATCTTCTCACACGGCAGCCGAACATTCAATTACCGGCTATAACGAACACAACGGGCAATTGGGTAATATTTCGCATGTCGCACCATAAAAATGCCAGACCAGATTCAAACTGAATTCGGTTTCCATGAGCACATTTCAGACTGAATTTCAATGTTCATTTGTGAAACGTGTGCTTGAAACGATTTTGAAACGTATCCTAGTATAGAACACTGAGAAACCCGCAGGTTTTGTATTTAAAAGATTCAAATTGAAAATCAAATACACCCAAGTAAAAATGTTTGGCAGCCGAATGGGAAGAAACCGTCGTGAATTTGCCGTCAAATGCCAGGTACACTGTAAATATTGTAGGCTTCAGATTCCGATTAAACGTTTGGAGCAGTAAAAGTTCGCTTCAATTTTTTTGCGACTAAAAAACCAAAAGCGCCAAACACGAGCGGCTTGACGCGGCCTCCATTTAGAGTTGTTTATATTCACAATGTTTCTGAAAATGGCACATATACAATGTATTCCAAAAGAATACTGCCCTAGCTACATGTATAGACCGCATTACATATCTAAACCTCGGCACGCAGTAACTAGCCCATGCACAATTTTCAAATCCCAATTGACAAATTACCGCCGAGAAAATTCTATTGCCGCGCATAGAAACAAAAAAAACAGCCAACCAACGAATTTTACAGGCGGACGAACTGCACGCGATGCTGTACAACCGACGCAGCGAGTCACCCGCCAGCAACAGCGACACGCCCACTCCGATTGTTGTCCGGCCAATCCATTACGCAAACAGCAGCACTTCGGACGGAAAAACCGCTGAGAAACGTCAATCGAAATCTTCCCAAAAACAGTCGCGGTGCTTTCGACGAACGTACGCCGTGATGGGGCAGACGTTGAGACAGTTGCTGCCAACCATCGCACTGTTGGTGTACTGCTGTGCGGGCGCCGCCACGTTCTGGATGATCGAAAACGCTCAGTACAATCGGGCGCGCAACAAAACCAAACAGCAGTTTGGTCGCTTTTGTCTTCAAGTTCTGAGAATCTGGCGTATATTCTGCTAATACCACTGTTTCGCAACTCTTTATAGTTATAAAAGTACAATCGCCTAAAGTGTTTTATATCCATCCGTCTAGTAGAACTCCGCTCCACAGTAATGTCTGCATAGAATGCATGCATCACGTCATCCTCAACCAATCAGCTAGTTGGATATGTTTTTCGTATTAGACTGTATGAAACATTCATGTCAAAACATATTGCAGTTTCGAGAGGGTGCTTCAAACGAACGTGGATGCGCTGAGTGTGTTGGCACAAGACCACTGCAACGACACGGACGTGCGCGCGCAATTGGACGTGCGTGTCCGCCGGATGCTGCTCGATCTGGGTGTCGAGCCGCCGGACATCGCCGAGTGGCAGTTCTCCGGGTCGCTGTTCTACTGCGGCACACTGATCACAACGATCGGCTATGGAAACATCGTGCCGGCGACAACGACCGGAAAACTGTTGAGCATTTTCTACGCAATCGCCGGCATCCCGTTGATGTTGTACGTGCTCGCCGACTTGGGCCAGGTGCTCTGCTTCGGCATCTGGCAGTGCTACGCTAGGACGTGCATTTTTGTCAGTTCGAGGCAAGAACACATTCGGAAAATGGGGTTTTTACAAAATTTAGACACTGCTATTGACCTAATAAGCTTTTAAAATTACTAAATTAAAGTAAAGCTAATAAATTTAAATTCACCAAAATTTCCAGACTGTCATCAAACTACAAAATTGGAAAAAATTTCGGCGAGTTCCCGTTCGCACTGGCGCTCGCGTTGACTGTTTCGTGGGTGCTGTTCAGCTCGTGGCTGTTCTGTTTATTCGAAAGAAACTGGTCCTACTTGGACAGCATCTACTTTTGTGTTATCAGTTTGACCACGATCGGACTCGGTACGTCAATTAACCAAACCAGATTCCAGTCTAGTCTTCTTTAATTCAAAGTTTCTTTATTTTGTTACAAGGTGACAGGCCTAAAGACACGTAGTGTACAATGGTTCAGGCGACATCACACCCTCGATCAACCGGTCTGCACTGGCGAGCTTCACGGTGATCGTCATCGGCCTTGCAATGGTCAGCATGTGCCTGAATCTGATCCAGGTGAAACTGGAGAATCTGGCCGAGGAGATTTCGGCAAAGATTCAGAAAAGCGTCGTGCTTGCGGACGTGACCAAAGAGATAGCGAACGGCGAGTTGAACGTCATCAGTGATCGGGTGGACCCCGAGGACACCGCGCACGCACAGCGCAGCATCGAGGCGTTGGCGCGCAAGTCGTCGAATCCGATCCTCGGGCGTCTCTTGACCGAGTCGCGAATGCAGTCGCTGACCAGGGACTGGCAGTACAAGGCGCAGCAACGCACGAAGACGACGCAGACCGGTGTGCTGTGTCGTGACGAATTCTGTCAGACAGACGTGCGAGTGCAGGATCGCAGCCAGCAAACGCTGCTGACCTTGGTTGGCCGGCTGAGTCTGTACAACGAGCAAGTGCCGTACAGAGAGACACTGCGGACGGTCAGAATGCCGGATGAGTTCAGGAGCAGACTGCGTAACCTGGGCGACATTTTGAATGAATGTCAAGATATTGTCAGTCAAAATAAGGAATAAGTCGTTCAATTTTTTACTTTCTGGTTTCTCTGTATCTACGAATTGATAATTGTTTGCATTATATTGTGGCGACTTTCATGAGTTCGCGCTTCCAAAGCATGTGCGGTTTCTGCATGTTTTTGTCATCAAGTGTACAGATCGAAATTGACCTATCATGGATGTTCACATGATGTACAAGATGTCTGTTATGTGCACAGGGTCATGTTGTAATTTTTTTCTGCAATCTTGAAACCGAAATAACTTCATAAGTCATGAGTTGATGGAGAGCGCTCAGGTTTACAGCAAACACGCACACACACACACAGAGCACACGGTCAATATAAACGTACAAGGGTGTGTGCTTTTAGGCAAACCGTGCAGTTTTCATTTCTGGTTGTTTCCAGGTTTTACGCACTGTAAAAACACAACTTTTTTCATGCGTTATATACATTGGACCACGAAAGCCACATGACTTTTGCTTGAAAAAAACTATATTGTCGAAGAAAATTGTTCGAAACTGAAGAAACAGCCAAATAATACACAGAAAACTCACCATGTGCTGGAATTTTTCGGCTCAGTTTCGATTCTACTCAGCAGCGATCGTGGTCGCCGGCGGCACTGGCTTCCTGATCTACAGCACTTATGTGACGAACAATATTCAGGTGCAATAATGCGTCTTGCATTTGGGGTCTCGGTGGTGAAATGCCCCAACACACCGGGGTGCATGTTGAGCTAAACCAGTAACTCCGATGTCGATGCAGGTTGTTGGCGAGAACTGGCTGAACGTCACCTACCAAGCGACGTACGGCACAGTGCCTGGCAAAGAAAAGATCGTGCTTCTCTGGGCGTGCATCATCGCAGCGAAGGAAGTCGGCAAAATCGTCGGCACGCTGCTGCTGCCCGTGATCGCCGAGCGCGCCGGCAGAAGGGCAAGTCTGATGGCAAACTGCGTCTTCACGGTCATCGGCTCGTTGATGTGCCTGCTGGGCGTTTGGATACACTACGCTGTCATCATGGTCGGCCGCTTGATTCTCGGTGCGTTCGGGCGTTTTTTTGCGACGGTGATTGGACAGCGCGGCGGTTGCAATCACTGGTTGTGTCACTGGTTTCGGCGGTTTCCAGGCCGCCATGTCTGAAAGACGAAGGTTCTTTGTGTGTTTGATGTTCCGCCAGCCTCTCTTGCTCCAGGCATCACCATGATCTGCAGCGTCGGTCTCGCCAGTTTGTTCTTGATCGAAATCGCGCCGATGTCCGCTCGCGGCAAGTCCGGCTCGCTCATTCAGATCTTTCGCGGTCTCGGCGGCACCTTGGGCATGGCGTTCGGCTTGCCTCAGCTGCTGGGCACCCCTGAATTGTGGATGATTGTGCTGGCCGTGCCCGCCATCCCTGCCACCATTCAGTTTGCTGTGCAACTGTTCTGTCCCGAGTCACCGCGCCATCTGTACATCACCGAGGGACGACTCTTGAAAGCGACTGAAGCGGTCGAATTCTATCAGGTTCATTGCCAGCAGCTGTCGTGCTTTTTATCACCCGCGAAGCAAAGCCCTCGCAGAGAGGCGTAGTTTGTAAACTCTGCTCTGTTCTGTTGATAATAAGTAGCGGGCGATAGCATATCATCCTTTGTGGGAGAATCGTTTGTACACGTACACGGAGGCGAGTTCAAGTACACTACGTTTCTGTAAACATACCTTTTTCGCTCAATACAGAGCTCGCAAAAGAAGGTACGGAGCACGGGATCAAAGCTACACGAAATCTTATTTATCCGCAAAAGAATGTTTGATTTCAACTAAACCCGCTACCTATTTCGCGTAACTTTTCTCTGTCTTTTTTGTTGTTCGTCTTTCTGTAATTTAAAATTTCGCATGCTCTTTGCAGTATTCTGCAAAAAAGGTTGACTGGTTTGAACGGACATACTTTACGACGTGAGAAGTAAATCAACAGTCCACTAAAATACGAACTGCTCTTTCAGGGCAACGCCGACATGCAGCGCGTCTTCGAGGACCTCGAGCGCGAGCGCGTGCGCATCCACAGACACGCCGGTCTGCCCTGGCACGTGCTCCTGCGACAGCCGCAGTTTTGGCGGCCTGTCGCGTTCGTCACACTTGCACTGACCAATCGAGCGCTTGCCGGCATTCTTCTCGTTCAGTCGTATTCCACAGGTGCAGCATGTAGCTCTTTTTTCAATATTTTTTCTCCGCTGATCGTCGCGCCTCAGCTTACGATGGTTTGGCTGATGATCAACTTTCGAAAGTAGGCATTCAAGAAAAATCGCACCACAGGTTTTGCACAGCATTAGCCGGAATTTACAATGGAATTACATTGTACCAGCATTCAAGACCACAGGAATATTAGGAAACAGCATGCTCTTTTTAAATATCAGTCATACAATCTTGGTGTATAAACATGACACGCTGAATTGTTTTGAATCGGAAATCGCAGTTTTGCACGATTTCACCGCAGACATGTTCATCAGCGCCGGTGTGCCGTGGAACACCGCAGCGCTGTGCACAGTGGCGCTCGGACTGTGTCATTTTGCCTCTGCCGTCACAGTCACGCTCACTGTCGACCAATACGGACGCAAGCCGATGCTGCTGTTCGGCAACATCGGCTGTCTGCTTTCGCTGACGTTGGTGGCGATCTTTGCGTCGTCACATGACGTGCCGCACGCGCCACTCTGGACGGTGCTGTCGTTGGCGACCTACATGCTCGTGTACCCGGTGCTCGCCTCCGTCAGCAACATCGTCGCCTCCGAAATCTGCCACCAGCGAATCCGCTCGACCGCGTTCACGATCGGCCTGCTGTGCTACAGCGTCGTCGGCCTGCTGTCCACGTTCGCGTATCCAATCTTGAAGCATCGCATCGGCATCATGGCCTCGTTTGTGCCGTTCATAGTCAGTCTGCTCGCGACGATCGTCATTTATTGGCGCTACTTGCCGGAGACGAAGGATAAAACGTTCGAGTCGCTCGCGTTCCACCCGACCAGCGCGCGGTTGAGGCCGCGAGACGCGTCCGGCCTGGATGAAACGAGTCCACTGCTGCTAGCGGATGACAGCGAAAAGAAGAGTGCAACCAGCCTCGCGTCGTACTCGTCGTCGGCGGCACCATTCGCAGACTTTGAAGAGAGCAAACGTGCTGGTGGCGCAAAACGATTGTTTTAGAGAATAGTTTAGCTATGTATACGGTGGTCCACAAGTACCTTATTGAATCTACAGTCGAACTCAATAATATGTGTAATCAGCTGATCGGCCTCCTGAGAATGAAACCCATTTCATGTGTACTGTACCCAAAAAAAGTGTACACAGTTTCAGTGTTATAAAAAATTTTGACTTTTAAGATCAAGACATCTCCTGGAGTAAAAATACTTTAAATTTTGCATTCTGTTTGGTGTTACATTTTTTACACGAACGTGAAACACATGAAAAGCTTGTTAATTTCTCAATTCAGATCGTTTTTATAAATTTAATTCAGCCATCAGCAATCATACATTTGAACATATAAGTCAATGATCAGAAAAGGAGGTTTTTGAAGTACAAAATTTATTAGGTCAGTTAACCAATGGCGTTCTAGCATCAACCCAAATTTGTACTCAACCTTTCTTCTAGCATGATTGGAATTAGATTTGGAAGGTACTTTTGACCACCCTGTATAAAAGTGTATTTTTGTTACTTCTGTCACTTTCAAAGTCGAAGTGATTTCCGAATTTATTGCAGTGATCTTTGCAGCAGCTTTTTTGTTTAACATTATATGCGCTCTTTGTGTGATCTCTCATATACAAAAAAAAGAAAAAAAAGCGAATAAAACAACTCCATGGTCGTTTACCTTTTACAAGCATTTTAGGGCGTGTTCATCTAAATTCACTGTCGATTTCCCATCACGCTTCTCAAAACCACATACTACTGTATTTTGGGACATCTAAAATACCGAAGTTTCCACTGTTTTTATTGAACGTTATGTTGTTTTGCCGGGCATTTTGTATCGTTGCGTTGTTCACTGCTTCGCTGAGTTTCGGTAAGCTAACTTGAAATTCAGTTCAAAAAGAATGTTTCGAAAGTCAAGCCATTGTGCATGCAGTGTCGGGTCGGCTGAAACCAGCATGCAAGTTTTGTTGCGCTCAAAAATGCAACCAGTCAATCTATGCAACCGCGGAAACCTCCGACTGCTACTGCGTGCGAAACCCTGCCTCCAGAAATATCGACGACCACTGTGAATGCGACGATTTAGGCGGTAAACTTTTTTTTAAATTATGGCTTCTTTCATTCTCACAGAGAATATTAGCCAGTTTGAATTTCGTACAGGCTACAAAAGGCACTGGATCTTCTTGAAGGGTTGTCTGCCGGGGAACGGTGACTGGTCGGAGCGAATGGTCTGCCTTACTTCTGTTATTGGTTTTGTACCATTTGCAAACTTGAACATGCCATATCCTTATCTACTGTACGTTCTTAATTTTCAGACTCTTCGCATGAGCGAATGTATTGACTTCTGCAAGTCAATGCTTGGCGTTCAATGTAACTCGGTTTGGTGGGATCGCAGCAGCTACCGTTGCTCGATCAGCACCAAAACTCGATTTCAGTTGGGCGGCTTTGAGCAACCGTGCCGGAGAAATGCAGAAATCGAATTTGCTGAGCTCAAACCACCACCGGCTGCGGCGCCACCATCGGGATGATTGATTTTCGATGCTTTGAATCACAATTTGTTAGGAACATTTTTTTGTGAACCCCCTGTTAGTTTTAGAACTGTCTTGCACCAAGCGACGTTTTGTTCAAAAACACATGTAGTTTCAGATGTTTGCCGGAGATAAGCTCTTCTTTCTGTTCATCATAGGTTTCGACTTGTTTTTCAAATGCATTTTGTTTTTGTTGATATCGCCTTCTGCAGTGGTATTGAAAAAATGTACTGGAAGTGCCTTCCAATTATCGCATTACTATTGCTAAATTTTAATGGTAAGTAAAATTAATTTTATTGGACCTATACTGCAGAAATGTTCAACTTTGTAAATGGCGGCAAGCAAGTTCTGAGACGTCGTTGGAATGGAACTTCACATCATTCAAATACAGTCCTTTTTGATTCTCAGCATTGGCGCGCATGCTCCCAGGATGCAAATTTTGTTGCGTGGACAAATGCAAACAGTCGATTGCAATCAGAAGCGACAACGATCAATGCAAATGCGCCAAAGACCCGCCGAGTAGAGTCCCTGAAGACCAATGTGAATGTAAAACCGATTCGCTTAACGGTTTGCAACTGACGATTTTCAAACGTTCAACAAATCCGCAAAACTGCAGCAAAGCCGGTCGTTGTTTTACAGCTTACGAGAAGACCTGGATTTTCAAGAAAGGCTGCCTTTCGGGAGATGGTGACGGTCCGGAGCGTCTAGTAGGTATCATTTTCCGTAACGAAATTGGCATGAGTTATGTGCATGTTAACATGTATGTATTTTTCATTTTTTATTCTCAGACACTACGCATTAGCGAGTGCATTGACTTTTGCAAGTCCATGCTCGGCACCGAATGCAATTCAATTTGGTGGGACCCAAGCTCGTTTCGTTGCTCTATAAGCAAGAAGACGCGATTTCAATCCGAAAATTTTGAGCAGCCGTGTAAGAAAAACGCAGACATTGAATTCGCGGAGCTGAAACCGCCGCCGATGGCAGCTCCGCCTGTCGGTAAAAAACTGATACAGTAGAGAAAACTTTGTGCAACAGTTGTAGTGAGATACATACCCAGCGGAGTTGAATGGCAAAAAACAATAACTTCTTCTTTTAATATACTAAACTTCAAGCAATCTGGTTGTTATAACGTCCAAAAATAACTGAGAAAAATAAGCTACACCTCTTCTCGTGATATTATAGTCACTGTGTACCATGCATGCTTTTCGGATGTTTTGTCAACAATCCTTCGCAAAATACTCCACATTGTCGTCAGCAACCTGCTCCGTAACGCTATATTCAATTGCACATAGCTTTCGCGCATACAAGAAGCATTCGCCAGTGTCGTGGTAGAACAATGCCGAATTACATTGTTGCCGAACACAGCAGGCGTCCACACAGGCTGCGGAGCTTTTCAACGAGTGTTTCGCCTCGAGTAGAGGAGACAAGTGGGCACCGACCACCGGAGCTCGCTTTCTTGTTTGACTAAATCGGGCTATAAAAAGTAAATGGGTAAATAAAAGCGCCAGTGTGTGTAGCCAAACATTGATGGAAAGGCGTTTTCTCCGTCGAATCACATTCAGATGGCGAGCATACTGTTTTCTGACATCGAAACAACACGAAACGCACTCGCGTCACAATGTGTCGGGTCTACTGGTTGTTTCGTTCGACAGTTCACGAGGTCACTGCAGGGGTCCGGCTTGAGAGTGTCGTTCGCTATGCACAGTTGCGGGTAACCTGTGGTCATCAGATCCGGCTGTTTGAAAGTCATGTAGGCAAAGAAACATCCAAGTCTAACGACACTGTCGTTTTTTCTTTATTTTTTTTCGGAACTAGTGACTCGAGAGTGATTTAAATTATGCAATTTTGTTTGTCGCCGACCGACCAGTGTCACGCAGCACTTGCGCCAGCCACAATCTCAGTTTCACGACGTTCACGTAGACGGCCGAGCGGCGTGTGCACAAATGTGAGCCCCAGCTGACGATGCCGCTCAGGTACAGTCGCTCCGTGCTGCCTGCGGTGACGCCGTCGTGCCAGCACATCAGTGGGCCGCCCGAGTCGCCCTGTTCGTGGCAACGTATCAGTGTTCAGAACAAAGACGTTCAGGCAAACTGTTGTTAACTGTGATTCATCAAGTAAACTCAGTCATTTTCTGTGTGTAGCATCACGCAACACTTGCAGCATGTTTCTTTAAACCTTTTTTAACTACTACAACTTTTTTTCGACCTACAAGAAAAAACGATCGGCGTAGCAAGAAACATACGTACATGTAGCCACACATGAGCTATTTGAATTCAAAGAACATCGCCAATTCATTTTGGTCCCTGTAACTCAAAGTTTCGCATGCGCTGTATTCTGCAAAAAGGCTCCAGGTTTAACGGACCTTACTTTACAGAGTATGTTCGTCACAGAGTAACTCAGTTGCCGCCAGTGTGACAATTTTAACGATCGAACGTGTTTGTGTTTACCGTGCACGCAGTTGCCTGTTCGTTCGACGACACGCACATCATCGAGCCGTCGACGTGGCCGTGCCAGACGTCCACTTTGTTGCAGTGGTCGATCGGTTGTACGATCACCTCCGTTTCGTGGGGTGTGCTTGCGAAAAAGCCGTCTGTGTGAAGGAGATAAATCAAGATAAAAAACAACAACCCGAATTATTGATGTTTGACACGGAAAACATTCGTCACGTTTTGTCATTCCCCATCCGACGGTGGTGCACCGCTGGCCCTGCGCGTCGAACGGCAGCGTGCGTCCACTGAGACACGGCAGGCAGATCGGTGCGCTCACAGTGTTCATGTTGAGCATCGTCTTCAACACAGCGATGTCGAACGAATGTGCATGCGGTTTGTATTCTGAAGCGATGGTCTTTTGAAATATGCCATTTCAAAGTGTTATCAGACGCTTTCAAATTCAATGATTACCTGGATGAATGTAAACGGCTGCCACAGGCAAGCGTATCCCGTTGGTGTCCGCACCGCGCGTGATGTTGTGTGTGTTCACGTACACCCAGAATTCGTGAACAGCTCGCCGTTGTCCGCTGCTCACAAGTGCAGACAGTAACAGTTAGTTCACCCAATGATTACCAAAAAGTCTGATAGATATAAACTTCATTATTCGAACTAAACGACATATTGTATCAGATGTGCACATATATTACTCGTAGGTGTAGAGACAGTGCGCTGCAGTTGCGAGCAGGTTAGGTGCGATCACCGTTGCACCACAGATCACGTGACTCGCTCCATCGCGTAGACGAACGTGCGCCAACCACGGATAACTGTTGTTTCATTAAATTGAAGTCACTAAAGCCAAAAGAAATTGAAAACGTCGTCACACCTTCCCGGATCAATTTCTTTGCCATTCCAGATGAGCGGCTTCCTATTCTCAGTGCGGATGCGGCCACAATTCTCCGTAAACTTTAAGTATCGTTCTTGACGTGTTTGATTATAAAGTGAAATCAATGCGTTTGCAGCTCTTGGCGTTAATAACCGAGAAAATAGTAGTGTCAACTGCACAAATGCATGTAAACTTATGCTGCACATCATGCTGCTGAAAATGTCAATTTATTAGAATATTAAAATGAACAAGCAACAATTCTAACCCATACACAACAAGACTTCGAACAACACATTTGAAATTAAAGTTGGTTCGTTTACAACTTGTTACGTTTTTCCCAGAATACAGAGCACGTGAACCTTGAATTACATTTGAAACCATTTTATGGGATTTGGTTGAAATCAAACTTTCCATTTGTGCCAAATATCTTAGAACTCAGACCTCATTATTTCTTCTTTCGCAAGCTCTGTCCTGCGAAAAAAGTGACAGCTTTGAACAAACAAACTATACCTTCATGTGGCCCGTAACTGATTTATTTCTGCGTTTTCTTCACAAAATAACTATCACTCATCAAACTAATGTTAGAAGGATAAAAACAATTTGCAGTTAATTTCAGAAAACAACTGATGGAACACGCTTTGCCATCAATGTTACGCTTTTTTTGCACGCTGTTCAATGACACAGCGTTTACAGTTGTCACTGTCACTTTCTTATTTTTCACGAACTTTTTTTAAAATGTTCAACAACATTAAAAATTTAACGCAGTCACCAAAGATTTATCGTGTGACTTGCAACCACGCACAATTATACAAAAGGAAGATGTTTGGTAAAAAAAAATTAAATGACAGTCTGGCGTTGTGATAAACCACTTTTTATGAACTGCGATGAAATCCTTTTTAAAATCTTTTTTATCAGAATTTGTCGTACCAGATTTATTGGTAATTCTTTGGTTCTTTCCAAACAAGCAGCGCACGTTGAGCTTGAACAAAAGCAGACAACTGGCAAACGTCTACACACAAGTACAAAACACACAGCAATCAGCTGCACAATCGTCTTCACCAGCCAGGCGAATTTACAATTATGAAACGATGTCCGCTGAAACTTTATAAAACGCTAGAAATCATCTAACCAGATCCAAAATTTCCATTTGCATTGTATTTTATAACACCATCAGACAAACAGTAACCATCTCTAACAAAACCAAGTTTTACAATCAAATTTTGATCATCATCGTCATATTTTCTTTGAAAAAGCCGGCAACCGGCTGCTGCTTCTATCCGCACATGGCAGCTGCTTCAAGGAGCTACAGTCCCACCCTACAACCGCTCGGTTCAACATCAATAACGGACAGCGCTGATGAGAAGTATGCCTCAGACTCCCAAAAAGGCAACATCACCCAACAACAGCTCGGCCCATTGTCATCGAGGGACAGCGCTAAAGTGAAGGATGCTCCAGACAAAAAAATCGACGATGTTGAACAATTGGAAGAAGTGATTTGTATTTTTTTTCTAGGAAGTATGAAGTATTACCGTTTGAGAAAGTTTGTTTGTAGACATAACAGATTTACGCTCTGGGAAAAGCCGCACAACAAAAGCTAGACAATCCAAACCCTCAATGCGACGGCGCCGAAAGTTTGAATAATTGCCGCGTAATCTATGAAACGCTTTCCTGTCCTTGCGTGCAAACGCACTGAGTGTCGAAACCAAAAAGAAGGATAATATCTAGATACATAAAAAAGCAACCTAATGAATTAATCGCAGGTGATGCATCACATCGGTGCACTCGGCCGTTATCAATACGAACATTGGATTACGTGCATTTGTGAGACTGTCGTTGTTTTGAACTAAAATAATTTTGAGAACAAAACCCAAAATCCGTGATTTTGTTGTTTCTATTGTTTTATGTATCTCATAGTTATGGAAACGGTCATCTCACTGAACACGTACCTGATCGCGGTGTTCAGCGGCGTCATCCCACGCTGTCGACTGGCCAGTGGTCTGGCCAGCGATCCAAAGCTAGCCACGTTCTGCAACTCTAGCTGTATTTTGGTTGACGAAGATCAAGGAATCGTCACACACATTGTCAAGGTCTCTCATCGTTTCCGATATTTCGTTAAGAACAAAAATGATATTCCGTAGCCAACTCCGTACTGCTACTTTTGCCCCCGTTCTTCCCATGGCGAGAGCCTGCTTACCATGTCCTCCCCCACTTAAAAGTAAAAAGTTAGGGAGGGGGAATCCAACAAAATTATGAGACAACCGACTTCTAAGACACTAAACCATTATGCTTAATACACAGCTATTGTTGGTCACATTTAGTTATTCGTAATTTTACCTATCCAGATACATTAAGGTGTGAACCTGTGGCAACATTGTACTTAGTAATAATAGACCATATGGCTACATGCCGCCATCTACAGTAATGAGAGTGTTTCACAAATGTAATCAACAAATCGTGGGATCGAGCTACATGCATTTTGCAAGAATACTGCACTAATAATTTACGATCTGCAGTTCTCCGCCGAACTCTGCACACGCCCAATTTTGGTGTTGTTTTTCGATGCGTCCTTTACAATGGGTTATTTGCTCGGTGCAATGGTGTTCAGTTTGCTGACCGCTTACATCGGACGCAGATGGGTCAGCTGGTTGATCTGCTTAAAAACGCTCGTCGTCATGAAAACCATTGATTGATTCATATATTTTTCAGTCGATGTTCACGTGCTACTTGCTTACATTGGAAGCCGGAATAATGGCTGCGTTCGTTAAACATCCATATGCGCTGAGCGCTTCGTAGTTAGTTTTACTGAACTTTTCTTGTTTTTCTGATGGAGCACGGACTCGCAGGGAACATGCAAATGTAATGTGGGAACTTTTGATAGGTACACGGATTAAAAACTTTCTGCAACATTTTCTGCGATTTCCTCAGCGCGGACGTAAAGAAACTTCACGAATAGAGCTTGACCAATTTTTTTAGCTTCCTCAGTGGCGCTGGAGTAATTGGATTTTATATTTCCGAGTTCATCCTGCTGCAGGAAGTCGTCATTGGTTCAACGTATCGCATGCTCGTCTACGTTATAAGTACACGTTGAAACAATTGCCCATCCTTTATCCGTGGTTCTCATTTCCGAAATTTTTGTAGAAATTCAAAATGAGTATATCTGGTCATTTCTGAGCGCAAGTTTCTACGGTGAGTCTTGTATTGTGTTCAGAAATGGAGTCAGGTACCCATTTTAGACTTCGAGAAAAACTTTTGAAACAGAAATGGAATTAAAACGAAAAACGGAAATTGAATTTTTTTCATCATGTGGGCGATACATTCACAAGAAACTGATGCATTGCACTAAAAAAAACAAAATTCAACAAAAGCACCAAGCAAAACAACAAATCATGACAAAACCTCCAATCACTTTTTTGCAGACGGTTTCAACATTGCTGCTTTCATACTACCACTCATTGTCTGGGCGTTGCCACGATTCGACACGCTTCTTTTGATAATAAACTGTGTCGGCTTCCTACCGCTGTTTCTATTCATGATGTTAGCGAAATATTTTGAACTATTTTCCAACTTTCCTCCACTGCTCTCTGATGTCAATAAAGTATTTTGAACCGTTTAGAAAAAAAATTCCTCCAAAAAATGCAAAAGCGTAAATTTTCGTCAACTTTGAGTTTCGTCCGCGAATCGCCACGCTGGCTGCTGACGCGCGGGCGGCCAGAGAAAACGGAACGCTTGATCGAGCGCATCGCCATTCGCAACGGACGGCCGGTGCCGTCGGACATCGACTACAAAGCGATGGCGGACGCAGTCAAACGTGCCAAGCAACACAACCAAAAACTGAAGACCAGCAAATTCTTGTTACTTTGTAGAACGAAGACCATGACGAAGCACACACTAGCGCTGTTGTTCAGCTGGTCAGCCTTTTTTACTTGAGTTGAAGAATTGATGTCGCCGATCCACCAGTCCTAGCTCCTAGTGCTAGTTCTAGAAAACTGTATTGTACGAATTTGTACAATCTGAAAAATGTTGTAATCTCTGTTGTTCTACAGTTCAGCAAATCGTCACTCTCTCACTACTTGAAGTCTTTCTTGAGTTTCATTTGAGTTTTGAGGACGTTTGAGGGCACAAGGATAGCGGGATTGGTGTATGAAAGGGATTGCTCACTGTACATACAAAATGTGAGAAATAAATGTTTTATGTTGGTTGTTTTGGAGAGTAAGTAGTTGAAGACGTTTATTACTTGATTGATTTTAAAAAATTTTTAGCAGTCCAGTTAATCTTTAAAAAAATGAAATTTTGTCCATTCTACTGAGTAGTGGTTTGCCTCCGGTTTATAGGGGATGAAATGAAATTTATTGGATCATAGATAGGATTTATCGGATACTGGCTTAAGATCAAATAAAATTTTATAAACCAACGACTGTTGTCTTCCACAGGTTCACCGTGGCATTGGTCTCCTATGGCGTATTCTTTTACATAAAATACCTACCGACACCGCGCGTGTTGACGTATTTCTTTACGGCGTTATCGCAATTGCTGGGCTATGTAGCGTGTATTCCATTGAGCAGAAAGTAATGAGTTGCATTTTCAGCAAATTTCCATTGGATTTCGATATCATCGATATGATCCTGTTACATTGTGTCTCAAATTGCAAGGGTCGGTCGTCGAGCACTGCAACGCGGTGGCCTGGTCGGCAGCATGCTGTTCCTGGTGCCGTTCTGTGTGCTCCTGATGCTGCGATCGACCGCACCACAGCATATTCGAACTGCCTGCGGCGTTCTCGTGCAGCTGCTTGTTGCCTGGTTCGCGCCACTTTGGGTCACCGTGTACTTGTACTCGGTTGAACTCTATCCGACCTCTATTCGGTTGGCTGTGTGATTTCATCATTATTTCATTTGAATTTAAAAATTAAATTACTATTTTTTGAAATCAATACTGCTGCAGATCACAAGGAGCTGGTGCCGGCAGCACAATCGCTAGAATCGGCACCATTTTGGCCAGTTTTCTTGCAAATTTGGTGCGCACTTTACTCTAAATGTGCTTGATAAGCAAATATACTTTTCTGTTTATTGCGAAATTTCTTTAATTTCCAGGGAAACACGTTTCCACAAGTATTCTTCGTTTTTGTTTTGGCATTACTGATCAACGTTGTGCTTGTTTGGGCATGGCTGCCTGAGACCCAAAATCAACCGTTGTACGACTCGATGCCGGCTGCTGAGTCGTTTTGGTGCTGCATTCGAAGTCAGCAGCAAAACGAACAAAATGAAGAGGAAGAAACCAAACAAGATGAGAGGAAAGAACACAAAGACGAAAGGGAAAAACCGTAGATACATTACTTTTTGCAGTGATTTTTTAAATCTCGATAAAAACTCATTAACTGTTAAAATTTCACAAAACCTGTTAAAATTTCACTGTTTTTTTCTAACTTCCTTTGTTATTTCCACGCCACATTTTTGGTCTATTCCGGTGATATGCTGCTCTCATGTTTGTGAAAGGGTTACTGGTCTCGTGTTTGTTAGTGTTTGTTTTGCTTTTACCAACAGCAAGCGTTATGCACGATTCTATGCAGTTGGCTGACTCGTTTTGATGCTGCATGTACGCAACAAAACGAACAAGATAAAAAAACGAATAAGATGCACAAACAACAAAAAAAGGAAAGAAAACAATGAGGAAAAAACGCAACAAAAAAATCGTTCATTCAGACACGTCTCACGTTTGTGAAATGCCGCAACTTTTTTCTGATAGCGATATGAACCGTCAAACGAAGTTCATGAATGTGGTAAAAAAATTACTCAGCTCTTAAACGCACATGCAGCTATTGCACAACAGTGACAATGCTAGAAGAAAGATGACCAGCTAAGTCGATGAAGCTGCTAGAAAACAACGAAGCCAGCATTATATGGATCTGAGAAAATGCGCATTGTATCGGTAGTTTGAAGCGAAAACACTTTTTACAGCGTTGACTTTTGTGCCACTGAATGTATCTTAGGTTGCTCTTGTGTCACTTAACGCGGCTAAACCGGTGAAGCCATTTTACATTTGAAAGAAGCAAGTGGCATTTTACAACACTCAGAACGGCCGCGTTTGTGTGAATTTTAATTTTTTATCTGTTTTCATTCCGCCAGTGTTCCAACGTAATGAACCACCGAATTCTCTGAGTGCGAAATTCCTGTGGTATCCAATTTCATATGTCGACGTCAATGTTTTGGAGCAAAATAAGATACTGAAAACAACTGCAAAGACACTTTGTTGCCACACTCACAAAGTTTCCTGAAATAACAACCACCGAGCAAAATGTTCTGGATTTCGACTGTGCTGCCGAGTACAGAAGGCCGATCGGCATGGACGATGATCCGCAGGTTCCGATTTTGTTTTTATGGTGGTGTTTAGTGGAAGTTAAAAAACAACCGAGTCCACATCGATGGCATATGATTTTTAAAACCAGACACCGACCGACCTTTTTCGAAACATTTTAATAACACCTAAAAGCCTTCGGAATTAATGAATGCGGCTCTTGAAATTGGGTTTGAATATGATTAGGCATTCTCCACCCGCAAACAAACTGATGAGCCACATGAAGCTGACCACATTATTGTTGCTTCCATCAACGTAATGGAAGCCGGGAAGCTTCAGTGAGCCTCCTGTTCGTTTTCAGCTTTTGACTCGTGCATGCTAAGCCGTGCCGGTACACGTTTGCATCACTAGTCTGATCCTTTGCTAGATTACTAAAACGAAAGTAGCATAATTTTAGTTTTCTTTTTTGGCTAACAAAACCAATCTACATGTGCAAAATGAAGGTATGCAGATGCACAGTTTCTATCCGCTGAATTCAGACATTTTATGTTTCATCAAAAAAAACTCGCTTGCTTCCCAGCGATTTTCCAGTTCACTTTGGATCCATGAATTTAAATGCAAAGGATAATTCAACACATTTTTTTCTGCCATTGAAGATAATGAATAGTACAAGAGGAGAGGAAAATGCCGCAGCAACAACTGACACCAGAAGAAGCGGTTGTGTTTTTGCTTTTTAGCGTGCCAACATGTCAGCAGTGCACTTTAGCAACAACACTGCACTATTACTGGTGTCAGTAACGGTCATAAAAAGTAGAGCGCCCATTAGCCAAAGAGTGCCAAGACGCATTGCTTTTCTCGTTTTCTTCGTTCTTTTGGTTTGCAATGTTTCTGGATGGCCTTGATGCGACTTCATCCACATTTCAACTGAAGAAAGGTACGGCACATTTCATTTCAACAGCAAGATGAGTGCGTGCTCAAAATAATAATAGCTTCACTCTCAAAAGGTTGTGACCGCAAAAATGTGCTCCAGATTTTTGACAACTTTGAGGCAGGCGCAAAATCTTTGCCGTGTTCATTACAACGATGCCATATGCTGTGCCATCTTTATGTCCAAAAGTATGCAGTGGAGCTGTCTTTTCCAAAAAAATCAGACGTTATTGTTTGTGCTGTGCTCTCACGTTGAGTCACTTTTTTATGAAGACCACACACATCGTCGAAAAAATGTAATCTGTTATTCTTAATTACTCAGTCAACGTACAATTCAACAATAAATTCACAGCCATAACAACACCAGCCGTGCGCGCGTGTTAAAGGCAAGCATGTTCACATTTTTTCGCAAGTACGCCAGTGTGGTGGTGATGTCTAGCCAGAGTTCGTCAACGCGTCGTCGACACGCCCACCCTGACAACGGTCGTGACTCGCGTGCCAACAGCTGGCATGGCACAGCACAGCCGCTGTCAACGTCGCACGCAAGCATTCATGAATGTTCATCAATGTTGCATGTGTACGCCACTAACCAAAAGAACACTCAAAATCGCTGTCCTCCCTCCATGTCGCAGCAGTCCATGTAAGGCCAGATCCTTTTGCTACATGTCTGGTAAATCCCAATTCGTTGCCACCGGATTCAATAGATTTTTTATAAATTCAAAAATTACGTCATAACCTTTCCAGTCGTTCCATTCAACAACAAGAGCAGCCATTCCTATCGCGGGCCATTGGAGTCGAGGACACGGCCACAATGTGCATGAGCGGACTTGGCCAACAAATCGAGACACCGCCCACTCCTTTAACGGACGAAATCGTGACATTCAACGTTAGCGGCGAGCGTTTCCAAACGTACCGCAGCACATTGCAACGGTTTCCGCACAGTTTACTGGGCGATCGGCAACGTTGCGCGCGATACTGGGTGGCCACGGACGCCGAGTACTTTCTGGATAGGAAGCGACAGATATTTGAGGTCAGTCTTTACAGGTGCCAAAACAGAAGTCGTCATGCATGCGATTTATTCTTGTGTGCCAATCATTCGACCATCGCAGGCCATCCTATACATCTATCAGTCGGGCGGTCGTGTCATTCGTCCGCCTCGTGTGCCAATCGAGCATTTCGTTGACGAACTGGAATTCTTCGATTTTGGTCCGGAAATCGTGGCGCAGTTTTGGGCGGTCGAGGGCTACACAAAGCCGCCGGATCGAACGTTGCCCGCGTGCAAATGGCAACGCCGCATCTGGCAACTGATGGAGCACGCCGACTCGTCGCCGTACGCCCGCGCGATCGCCATGTTCTCAGTGTTTGTCATCGTTCTGTCGATCACGAACTTCTGCCTCGACACAATACGCCCGTTGTACGAGTGGCTCGACCTCGACACAAACAACAAAGAAACCTTTCGCAATCCGTTCTACATCGTCGAGACGTTCTGTATCGCGTGGTTCACGCTCGAGTTGACGCTGCGATTCGCGTCGAGTCCGAACAAACGGCTGTTCATGAAGAACTTCCTCAACCTGATCGACGTCGTCTCGATCGTGCCGTTCTACGTCAATCTGCTGATTGGCCGAACCAGCGGCGGCGCAAAGTTCGCCGTACTGCGCGTGCTGCGGCTGGTGCGCGTGTTTCGCATCTTCAAACTCAGTCGACACTCGGTCGGCCTGCAGATTCTCGGCAAAACGTTCGCGGCGAGCGCGCAGGAGTTTGCGCTGCTGATATTCTTCCTGATGATCGCGCTCGTGCTCTTCTCGTCCGGCATGTACTTCGTCGAGTCGGACAAGGCCGACGAGAATGGCGTTTATAAATTCTCGTCCATACCGGCTACGTTTTGGTTAGTGGCTGTACATTGTGGCACATGTCACTTTCCATTGTTCTACAGCAGTTCGTTTTTACAAGAACTTTTCAAAAAAATCACATTTGCAGGTACACACTGGTGACAATAACCAGCGTTGGCTATGGTGATATGGTGCCAGTGGGCGTGGTCGGCAAACTGGTCGGCGCCATGTGCGCCTTGTTTGGCGTGCTCACGATCGCCATGCCAGTGCCGATCATTGTTGCAAACTTTAAACATTTCTATGAACAAGAAATGCGCCTGTCGCAGTTCAGACGGGCGTCTGGACGGCCGAGTCCAGTCAGTTGAACTGCTTGGTGAGACAGAGTTAGAATTGTTGATCTCATATCAGTAATACATGTATGTGATTCGATTTTTTTTTATCAAACGGAGTTTTGAACATTTGAGGCACATTCTATTCTTCTTCGGCTACTATTTTTTCACAACTGTGATCAAGCTAGTTGGAAAGAATTAAAAGCTGTTGTTGAACAAAACAATTTACAAAGGTTGGAGGGTGATTTTAGGACAGTGAGTAAGCTTCGTTGAAAAATCAGAGGTGCTAAACAATCAAATTGCGTTAAGCTGAAAAACGTTCAGTGTAGTAATGCACAAAAACAAAAGTAAAGCGTTCAGTAAAAAGTAATGAATCGTTAAAGGTTTGTATGATGCTGTTTAAAAGATTACTTAGCATTGGCCGGTTGACATTCGGGTGCGGTGTTCGTAGCAGTGCAGCGACAGTGAACCGGCCAGCCGTGCACGAGCACACAGTCGTCAAAAGGTGCAGCACAGTGTGTCGCCGCATCGCACATCGCATGCTTTGATGCGTCTTCAAACGATAAGCACACATTGAAAAGGCAAATTAGTTGCTTCGTTCAGGAAACATTAAAAAACGTATCATGATAAAACTATAAAATTGTCGTAAGAACATTTAATTGTTCATAATTGACCGCAGTTCAAAACGGCTGCCGACTACTTCGTGCGTTGGCCTTGATCACTTTGCACAATATATTGTAACAAGTTCAGAAAAATGCCCGAAGGGCATGAAAAAGACCAAATATTATTTCAGAATGACACAGATAGAAAAGTGTGACACAAGGATTTTCACAAGATCAAACATTTTATGAAACGTGTGTGAACTGGAAAGTTACAAACTGAAATAATATTTACGCCAATATCTTTTTTGTCATTCTCAACGAAGGCACAATCTCTGTACAAATTTTATCTCACTTCATTTGATGCTGCAAAAAAATCATTTGCTGCTGTGAACATGCTCTTTTTATTTGTGAATACTGTATCAAATGATTTGCTTAATATGGTGTTTGCGGGCTGAACCCTTTTACGATGAGTGCGGTACTGCGGTCACAGCCGGAGCCAGTGCCTTGAAATGACAAAAATATATTGACGTAAATATTATTTCAGTTTGTAACTTTACAGTTCACACACGTTTCATAAAATGTTTGATCTTGTGAAAATCCTTGTGTCACACTTTTCTATCTGTGTCATTCTGAAATAATATTTGGTCTTTTTCATGCCCTTCGGGCATTTTTCCGAACTTGTCTTTTTCTTTTATATCTCAAAGAGTTTATAGGGTTTTAGCCTATCAGACGCAGCATAGTCGACTGCAATGGTTTCTGTTGCATTTGTACTCAGAGCAAGGATTTTCAGGAGCAAACCCTTCCGTAGACCCTTTTCAACCCAGGCACGGGTTAATATCAGTTTTCACTAGTTTTTCGCTATTTTGCACCTAAACTATAGCCTATCAGACGCAGCATAGTTGACTACAATGGTTTCCGTTGCATTTGTAATCAGAACAACGTTTTTTAGGAGGAAGCCCTTCACGGGGACCCTTGTCAACCCAGGCACGGGTTAATATTTGCTTTTTGTTATTTGGCACCTAAACTATAGCCTATCAGACGCAGCATAGTCGATTACATGGATACCGTGGAATTTAAAATCAGAACAACGTTTTTAGGAGGAAACCCTTTACGGGGACCCTTTTCAACCCAGGCACGGGTTAATATCAGCTTTTCGCTATTTGGCACCTAAACTATAGCCTATCAGACGCAGCATAGTCGATTACATGGATACTGTGGAATTTGAAATCAGAACAACGTTTTTTAGGAGGAAACCCTTTACGGGGACCCTTTTCAACCCAGGCACGGGTTAATATCAGCTTTCTGCTATTTGGCACCTAAACTATAGCCTATCAGACGCAGCATAGTCGATTACATGGATACCGTGGAATTTGAAATCAGAACAACGTTTTTTAGGAGAAAACCCTTTACGGGGACCCTTTTCAACCCAGGCACGGGTTAATATCAGCTTTTCGCTATTTGGCACCTAAACTATAGCCTATCAGACGCAGCATAGTCGATTACATGGATACTGTGGAATTTAATATCAGAACAACGTTTTTTATGAGGAAACCCTTTACGGGGACCCTTTTCAACCCAGGCACGGGTAAATATCAGCTTTTTGCTATTTGGCACCTAAACTATAGCCTATCAGACGCAGCATAGTCGATTACATGGATACCGTGGAATTTGAAATCAGAACAACGTTTTTTAGGAGGAAACCCTTCCGGGGACCCTTTTTATACCAGGCACGGGTAAAAACAGTACCCTTTTCAACCCCGGCACAGGTAAAAAACAATGTTTCACAATTCAGCATTTAGCCTATCAGACGCAGCATGGTCGATTACATGAATACCGTGGAATATGAAATTAGAACAACGATTTTTACCAGGAAACCCCTTAACGGGCACTCTTTTTATACCCGGCACGGGTAAAAACAGTTTTTTCACAATTCGGCACCTAGCCTATCAGACGCAGCATGGTCGATTACATAGGATACCGTACAATTTGGAATTCGAATTTGAACACAACTTTAGATTTTTTGTGGACACCGAAACGGTCGACAACAACAACAACAACGACAACAACAACCTGAATTTTTTTTCGGTTTTTTTGTTCTGTAAAATCACAGAAGCAACCGATGTTTAATTTTTTGGTTTGGATGGACAGGGTATCGGGCCACCTTAGCACAGCAAATAGCATTTCTTGGTTTAGTCATTTATCATGAATGTTATGGTCGATTGAAATTTCAAAATATTCGCAATGAGCTTTCTGAAATAATATTGTGGGACTGCGCTGCCGCGCGTCCCACGACAAGCAGATTTTGTACCTTCGTCACTCGCATCCTCACAATCGACCACTCCATCGCGAACTTTGTCCAACGGTAAACACACAGAGATTGAATGTCCATTCACGTCCGTCGTGCAGTTGAAATGCGCCGTCTTTTTGCTGACAAACTTTTCGCACCACATTTCGAAGCTTTCCTTCACTTTGCGCACTGAAACCATGTTTGTTTATATTGTAGTCGTAATATTGATTTTCTATTTGAAAAAAATCCCGACCAAGATTCTGCTGGCATTTCGCTTTGTGTTTCTCTTCGACACATTCATATTCACAGTCGAGTCGATCATCGTTGAGCTTTTCCATCGGCAGGCACATGCCCTGACACGCAAACGACTGCTTCTCATGGTCGCCGGCGACCGAGTACCACTCGTTGAACGAACATGGATCTTAACAATTCACAGTTCTTGATATTAAAAAATCGTTACGCTTGTTCCAGACGAGTCACGGACCGCGGTTGTAGGAGACTGAAAAAACCACCACAGTCAACCTTCGTCACTGTGATCCGTGCACTTGGAGCAGTCGGTCACCGGCCAGCAGCATTCACAGAGTCCGTTTTTCTGTTCGACACGTGTCAAGCACTGTTTCGTCTCGGCACACTGGATGGTCATGCGCATTCGATGCAGCGTGCCCATGGACAGGCTGGCCAGTGGGTGGCTTGCTGGCCGATTGAACACGGCGTTCGCACAGTCGCCTGGTGCAACGATGCGGTCTGCATAACAGCAAACCTTAAAGTTCAATGACACTAAAATGATTCACGGGAAACAATAGTGCCTAAAATTGCCACGATTAGTCTGAATTTTTCAGAGCGCACCCTCATCACTGCGATCGGTGCAAGTGGCGTCCGTCTCGCCGTCAAAACAGCAGTCAAGCACGCCGTCCTTCATCATAGCAATGTCGACACAGCGCTTCGAATGGGCGCACTGAAACTTGTCGGCCGACTTGCATTTGCCCGGTCGCGTCAGGACGTTCAGGTTTGCTATTAGACAAACGTGTGCAACTGACAGTTACATAGATGTTGTGGAATTACTCAGTTTAACAGTTATACAAGAACTTTATTCACCTCGATCGAAATACTCTTCGACATTTTTACCGCGTACTCCAACAACCAACACGAAAAGTACGATCGCCTTTTGCTTGTTCATTGTTGCAAGTTTTAACTGTAAAACTTCACTATTTTCTTTAAAAAAAACAAAGGTGATTTAAAGGGTTCAATATACAACGTACATCAGAAAATGATGCCAATGTCGGCTTCATCATTGAACTGCAAATCACGTACAAGACTGTACCTCAAGCGTTTTTTGTTTGCTGGGACAACGTCCGGTCAAAGCAGCTGTTAGGTTCTCTTGGTAACCTTGTTTTTTCATGCTTTTCATTTGTTTTCAATGACCGAAGGTTGTCATGGTAATTTATCAGTGTTTGGATTACAGTGTTGTGAAAACACAATAATCCGAGAAAATGAGATGTGCATCATGTATGTATCGTAAAGAAAAAAGAAGCGCAGACAAAAAAAGAAAAAACATGTGATCTATACAGTGCTCCGAATTCTAGACAGAATTTAACTAATAGTTTTTTGGATTCAATTCACGCCCAATCATCAATCCCAATGATTGACAGAAGTGTAAGTTGAACCTCAAAACCCTTAAGTTGCGCAACAATTGTCATTGATATAAACAAGCGTGGAGATGTAGATATGAAATTGATCCACCACATGGGTTCATGCCCACAAGGTAACAAAAATGGGCGTCTTTCATGCATGAATTGAACCATGACACACACACCCTCAAGATCGATTTAAAATTCCTGCAAACAATGTTACACAATCGACTTATTCTGAAGCGAATTGAGTAGGTTCATGATTATGCCCTAAAGGTTCAAGTACACTATATGGTGACACTATGGATGTCAGCTTGACAACAAGGCTTGATTTTGGGTTTGGGCGTGTTCGGGAAACCAAATCCGTACGGATTTATTTATATGCGTACATTTATAGAAAACATCTTCAGTGATAATTTGTTTAAAATTTGCACTGCACCTGTACGTGAATATGTGGATGTTTATCTCCAGCTTGTTAGTTTTCTTTCTGAATTTCAACGTATTTTATATATTTATTTATCAAGTACTAAACCCTGCAAGGAAATATGATACTAACCAGATTAGCGTCTCTTGAAATGTGTTCAGCAATGGGTTTTTTTTATTTCGATGACCGCTTCGATTTCGTAGTGTTCGTTGCAAATAAGTGTTACATTGCAAACGACATAACACTTTCTACTATGAGAACAACCCGACAACTTTATCCGACTCGTCATCGGTCAGAAATTTACTTGAAAAATGTACTTCTGCAAAAAGGGGTGTAAAACCCCTGTTCGTTAACTTTTAGTAATAAAAAGCAAAACATGGCTCATTATGCTCCATTTATCTGACGATGTTGATGCGTTTTTTATGAAACAAAAAATCTTCCACTGCAATTCACTCAAAAATTTACAGCTCAGTTTTTGGCTTTTTGGCTATGTTTTGGAGGCCACCAACTCTGTTTCTGCATTACAAATAAAACTGTCAAGGTTTCTCGTGGCTGATAGTTTTCGACATTTAGATCTGTAACTGCCCGCGTCAGGTACCAAGAAAGTGTCTTGTCTCGCCTGAATATATGGGCGAATTTGAAGAAATAATGGGTTTGAAAAGCTTCTTGATTTTTTTCAGTTTCGACGTTTAGTAACTTTATGTTTTTTCCTGAACACCCCTGTACCGTTGTTTTGCTAAACTTAAGCATATTTTCAGAGTAAATTCTTTTAGTAAGACTCGCATACTCATGTAGTTTAAGGACAAAATGATGTCGCCTATCTCACCAAAATAAGCTGTCCAGAGTCCAGACCAGGATGAAAACTGAATTATTAGGCAATCGACTTCGCCAATGATATTTCGGTCGTTATCAAATTTTCATGTTGTGGTGTATCATGGGTAGAAATTTTGTTTACCAGTCAAGTGGTTTTAAGAGTATTTGAAATGAAATATAGCATCTCACTCTGTTTGCCGAAGCAACCCGGTGCACATGCTCGGAAATTGTACGAAAGGCAAATCGTCAAGTCTGATCAGCAGCGATGCCCTTCAAACCCGATATAACGATTATATTCTCCACAGCCCATTAGAACCGTATTATTATGCCGAAAAACGCCAGTGGCATGTATTTCGGATTGTACTGCACGTCTCTTGGAATGCGAATTTATAATTTCTCGTGCCAATGGAACCGAAGATCGTTTTTCAATTTGCACCCGATCAGTGCGGCAACAGCAGCGGTATTCCCCGAGCGTGCATTTTGTCAAATATATCTCGCAAAATTAGGCAAACGAGCCCGTGTGCCAGCCAACCAACCTACATCAGCTAACTAATCACTTGCAGAGTCCAACTGCAATAATGCAGCAATAATTCTCAAGCATTCGACACCGACTGACCCACCGCATAGATTTTGATAGACATCTTGGTGTTCAATTTCACGCCTTGTGCCAGCCGAGAGGAGGCCAGCAACCTTCAGTTAACCCTCATAGAGTCTGTTATACAGTATATTAGGTATTACTAAGACTGATTGCTAGTTGCACTCTCTGCTGGTCAACTGCTGCTCTCTGCGCTCAAATGAAACGACAATGTCTGTAATTTTCGGCGCCTTTGTCTGGTGTGCCGCGTAACTCTGTCAGATGAACCGTTTCGGAATCAGAATTTATTGCGGAATTTGAACAAATTTGCATAATGCCCGGAGACCGTTACAAACCGCAAAACAAATATTTGAACACAACGACGTGTGACAACAGAACCAAACAGGGTGACTCTGGCGGAGAAGCCATGGTTCAAGGACTTCATTTTAACACCATTCACAAAATTTTTATTTCACACCGGCCTGTCAAAACAAGCAGTGATGCAATTCAATATTATGAAAAGACACATACACACGATATGGAATGTCCGTTCCTGAAGCTGCCACGGGTTTCTTACGAACATGCTTCCTATTTATTAATAAATATAACCGTGTTATTATCATTTATGTCACTGTGTGTTCATTCGAACGGTCTTGCGGTTGTTGATGTACTTGCAATATATTGCGCACAAACACACACCATCCACCCAAAATGACGTGCTGGCGCTACAGCACACCACGCTCTTCATAATATCTATTGGCACATTTTATTGAACCGGACATGACATCATTGGTCAATTGGGGTTCACATTTCATTTTTTATTCCAACAAAGCAATCGCAAACGCGCCTCTTGCGTTCGTGGACGCTATCCACCGGCTGATTGTGATGTGATCGAGACGGTCACGCACGCTGACCGGCTGTTGTGGCCGTGATGGGCCTTGCGCAGCACTCACTGAACGTGCCTCTGTAGTGAAACTCTAATTGGAAATTAGACGACATGTGCAATATTCAAGCTTTTTAATTTCCCATTCAATTGACTTCCCAAGGGCTGCGCTTTTTTGGGGTGTTACGCAACGTTTTCCTGTTGCAATAATTTCATGAACAAATTGATGGTTTCTGCGCTCTATATCAAACTTATAGCAGCATGTTCAGTCAGTATCTTGTCCTTCCGATGCAAATTTGCAAAAAAATCAAAAATTCAATTTAGGCTTCGCAAAAAACTTTCCATGTACGTACGTCTTCCGTCCGTGCTTAGCCGCTGAAATACACCAATACAGTTATTTACCATGATGCAAACGTTGAAAATGAAAGTGAATTATTTTGGCGCCAGCTAGTACACCAGTGTATTTTGGGGCGTAAAATCTGTGTAGTTGCCCAACCACCCGTCGTGAGCTTTCATGTTTGCTGCTTCAAAAACATAAAAGTCTTTTGCTCGTTATGTGCAGTGGACTAGACTCAAAAATAAAACATAAATTGCTGCTAATCAAAAAATGTCATTTTTGTGATGCGTCCGTCTGTCTCACATCAGAGCAATTTATTCTACACTGTTGGTCACAAACTGTCACTGCCTCACAAACTATCTCAATTCAATTCTTTTCAGCCATTGCTGAGCATGAAGATGTATGCCCTTGCTCTTTTGTGACAACTGCAATCCACAGGCTCAGAGACAAATTGCAACAATTATTCGACCAAACTATGTATACTTCAAGAAAAGCGAGGGGAATAGAACACCCGTGTAACACACGTGAGTGCAATGATTATATTTATGTTGTGCCGCTCTCCTATCGTATTGTGAACTTTGTTCATTTCATGGGAAATGTAAACTTTTATGAGTTCGCGCGTTCCGTCGTACAGGATAGAGAGTGACCGTGAAATTTTGAACTATGCAAAGACGTTTTGCGCCAATGTCTGTTGTCAACGAAAGAAAATTAGCCCAAATTAGACGTCATGTGGCTATCCCGTATTGGTACTGCTCACTGTAAACAACATCAGAAATATGATTGCATGAAACATGTTGCACGATTATTGCATGATTATACCGCGTCTGTTGCAAGCTTGTTATTTACTATTTATTATCCGTTCGTTCACAAAATAACGTACACCTGCGTTTTCGATTTTCTTTAGGAATGTACAAAATTTTGACGAGTTCGTCTTACATTGTAGTCTACCAGCAGCAGCAAAAGAAAAACGGCAAGCAGAAGTGTGACGCTTATTTCAACCCTCTTTGTGTGTTCAACTGTGCGGTGTCCAACACAGTGGCTGTAAATACCAAACCGTCCAAGTCTAAGTGCGTGCCATCTATCCGTCATTATCGCTTTTCACTGCGTGGTATTCAGCCCAGCTGAAGAGAGTTCTGCTAAACTGCCGCAACGAAGCTTATTTAGAAACAAGATCCGCTTCATTTCCTCTAAACACAAGCGTTAAAGTGCAAAGCTATGTGCTACTCTCTTTAGATTGTGACACGCAAATTATCACCTGCAAAATGTTCATGAATCAGTAAAGTATAGTTCCGGAAAGTCTACCACAGCAGTTAGAAACTCAAGCTGCGAAAGTAGTACTACAAACCGGAAGGTGTATTTTTAGTAGTATGTGGCAGAAACCTTCAACTCACAGCTCGTATAGCTTTTCAGGTTTTCAGTACCAACTTGACCAATTTATGGCCGATTTTACAACGTAATAGACTATCCTAACAACAGATAAAAAACAGATAAAAAAGTATCTGGCGCTTTTTGGTACGCAAATGAGCGATGACAAAAAAATTGCCATTTCTACCAATTCTGGTTTAATTGCCTTTGGTTGTAATACGCAATCGATCCACGTTGACGTGAGTGCATGTGGGTATGTAGTACATACATGCGCACGTGTGATACTGCCTTTGTAGCAACCAACAGTTTCAAAATCGGATATGGTGATTTATCAGCTGAGATCTTGATTTTTTAGCAGGTCAGTTGCGACATACTCCAGCATATCGTAAATCTGTTGTTTTACTGCTTTGCTTTCTCACGAACAGAATCAGTTGTTCTTATCCGATACAACCATAATCGTTACGGAGTTCTGTCTGTTTCTTATTGATGATACAATACATGCAGGCAATTATCAGATAACAAATAAACCGTAATTCACTTGTTAAATTATAAGCCTTTTTCGTTATCCAGTTTGCCAAAACAGTCCCCGTGCCGGATTTGTATGAACTTCAGACTGTCTCTGGTTTACAAAGTAACAGGGCGCACTTTTAATCATTCTTTCAAAATATGTAAAGTCAGCTCATCAGTTTCATATTCCAAGCTAAAAAGCTTCCGCACTTCATTCGTAGGCTTATTTTATTCTCATTCCGCAGAGCGCATGTCGGATTGAGTTTCAGTATTTTGCGTTTATTCTTGAAAAGTTCGCGAGTCAGCGTAAATAGCCGCTAAAACGTTCGGATCAGCGACAGCCTACTGGTCTCATTTCATGAAATTGAATTTTTGTTTATTCAATGCCGCCGGCTAACTCTTCGAGTTTTCCGCCGACCGTTTAGAAATCGTGAATTGAATTTATAGTCCATTAGTCAGCAAAACCTAGCGTCAACCACGCTAAAGTGATTTCTAAACGGCAATACGTCTGAAATACTGTTATTGTTTTTTGTCATTTATTGTCAACGTGCGAGATTGATTTTAAAATATACTGACTCATATGTGCAGAGTGGATTCGTTCAAAAACCATTGTGTTCTCTCCAATTCTTTCGTGTAACAGATTTTGTTTGCACTTTTTGAAAATAGCTACTGGTGGTGTGTGTTCAGACTCTGTTTCAACTCTAAAGAGTTGAAAAAAGCTCATCAATAATTCCGACGAAAACAATCAATCAAACTACGATTCTTTCGCCCGTTCTGGTACTGGGTAACGTTCTACAATCGAATCTTTGCTTTCCACATGTGTGTGCACAAATTATGTGTATATTCATGTGGTTACCTTATTATTTTTCCTCGTTTACCCCAAAAACCAGCTTGCTGTTCAATCTAGCTAATTGAACAAAGCTCCAGAAGCCAAAAGCTAATGGTGGCTCTTTGGCCAATATAATCTTTCATGTTGTGGCATCCCAGTCATCACTTTTTGTTACTTATTCTTATAGTCTTATTTTGCGACATAAGTTACGGCACACGTTATCGTTATTATTGTTACACACATTTTATTGTTTTAACCCCGAACCCCGGCGATAAAAACAACGAGATGTGCGTCTGCTTCAACGACCGGGGTGCTTGTTCTCATTTTTGGCTTCAAAAACATCCGTCAAATCCTTAAAAGTAAAATCCCATATAGCCCACCACGTAAAATCTTACGCCGATTAAACCGATAAATCATTTGTGATCAATGTGTATTACAAAAAACGAACCACGAAACAGTGTCACCGACTGGAAATTTTAGCGACATATTTCCACCACTACTGACCTTGTTAGCACGTGGGTTAATTAAGTCAGCAATACATTTAACACTGATACAACAAGCAGATTCAGAAAAACAAAATTAAAGCAGTCTTACTGGTTTTGTATCACAGAACACAAAAATATTGATTGCATAAGCAGTTCTTCTCCAACACACCAGAGTGTAAAAATAAGCCAAATACCACTGCAAAAGCTTGCCCTATAATCCTTTTGATTGCGCTATTCCAAAATGAAAAACATCCGCATAATCCCCGCAAGATTTTTGATGAACGCCAGAATATCTTGCACATTTTTGAGACGTTATCCAAAATGTGGTGCCAGTCGGCTTCAAAAAAGCGTTAGACTCTTTTGATGAACAAGCCGCGCTTTCAACTGTGCCTTTTCAGAATGACATTATTCACGCTATTCTAAACCCTCACGACCGAAAACCAAAATTATTCAGAGTTTTATATCATTATCATTATTATTTGGCACTTCATTTGCGCTTTATACCGCCAATGGACGGACGCAAATCTCTGTTGGAATCCCGCTGAGCTTTTTAAGCGAGACGTGTTGCGTAACAAATTTTGACACTTTCTGTAAGAAAAGAAATGAAGAACGAGGCAGATACAGTATATTGTCGTGAAATCAGCTTGTTGATTTGTTGGGCAGCCAGTTTTGGCTACTGCTACTATCTTTGAGAATATTGCGGTAATAAGAGGGAAACGAAATATCGCTAAATTAGAATTATCACACCAGCCTCCTCGCATGCTTTTACGATCATCAAAGCGCAATTCACAAGCAGACACACGCAAAATGACTGTTTTGACGCCTTCGGGTTCTCCCAGCATTTGCAGTTTTTCATTCATTTGGCACTGGACAACCCCAGAGGGCAGTTTGCGTTCATCACACACATTTAGTTTCAGTGGTCAACGATAGTAAGCTTTTTTTAGACGGTGCTGCTACATATCTTATTACGAGCAACCTAAAAACCATACCGTCAGACCGCAGACTTCGCTTTGTGTCTTGGCGGATTAGTTCTAAAAAACAGCTTCACTTTTAACAGAGATATTATGTTTCATTTTTTGTGAATTATCAATCGTTTTTGCAAAAAAATATGACTAAATCTTATATATGGCTTTTGGTAGTGCTTCGATGGATCGCATCGGACTACGTAGTGTCTGAAATTATCGGTTATTTATTATTAACGATTTATGTGTATTGCTCAGTAATAGCACAACAGTTTTTTTGTGTATTGTTCAAAAAACGGTTGTATATTTTTTACGTTTCGGGATGCGGATATTTTGTATTTTTCATCGGGAGTAATGTCTGCTATTTTTTTATAATTCTGTGAAGCTCGAAGCAGAAAGACGGCTACGTTTTCATCTGTTTTTTTTTTTCATTTTGCATCTTGAGCACACTCTCTTATCTCAGCTTGTCAATCAACCGTAAATCTGTAACAAACTCAACACGTCTTTGCTTTTTGAAAGCGGCGTTGCTAAGAAGTAGTTTTCGTCAGGTTTTTGTCATCGTTTTCTGGCATATTTTCATCGTTTCTTCTTCAATATGACTGTAATAAGCTCAATTACTATGAAATACCTTTCATTTTTGCGGCACGGAGCAAAACGCTTTTGTTTTTCATGGTTCATGTTTTGGCAAAAAGCAGCAAATACAATGCAATGCACAATGCTGTTCAGTTGTTTTGTACCTGGGATGAAAACAAAAAAGCCGCACGATGTTACCCGTGGGTGGGGATCATTAGGTCGACGCCTGATTATAACCGGTTAATTCTTAGTAATTGAGTAATCGTCGCGAAAACAGGATAATTTTTTCTGTCGAGAAACCATAGTTCACTTGCTTTCTGTCTCAAGAGTTTTTTTATGTTTGCCTTTCATGTTTCGGGGTTGTTGGCCGCTTTGGTTTCTTTTTCATTACTAGACATTTGGTAACTACATGCAAATAGCAATTGTCTGTTGTTGTTTTTTGTTTCAGTCTGTCTGCTTACACTTTATAATTCCGCTTGGTATTGCGCCGATAACTATGTTAAAAATCAAATACACCGTATATTTTGTCAAAAAATTCTTTCCTTTATTAATCCAAATTTCTTTCAAGGTCAGGTAGTTTCTAATGTCGTTCGTGTTAATCTTCCAAGAGCGTTTCTCTGCAAGCATCAATGTTTTGTTGTTGTTTTGTATCATCGTTTTCAAATGTTGCAAAGCACGTATACCACAACTGAAACAAGCTGGATTGTCAACATTCAAAAAATGACGATTATCAATGTTAAATATTTGCAATTTCAGTGTATTTGTTTACTGCTTATCCATGCGTATGAAATCAACACAATAAGCACAAAGGCTAACATATAGCTCAAAGTCAATCTCCTATATTCATTTGTCGTTTTGCTTCTGATTGTTTTGATACAGCTCATAAAACCGTATGACAATGAAACGGATCAGTTTAAGATGTAGTATCAACAAAATACAATCCCCCATTGCGGGCGACATTTGGAGAAGAGCCCTTAGTTTGAAGCAATTTGCTGTATTTTGCACCTCACAAGGAAGAAATGCATGCAAATTGTTTGCAAACTGCATCCTGGCAAGCTGTGATGAGAAACAACAGCAGCTAATACAAAGTATCAACAGAGGTGCACAGCAAAATGTTTTCTTCTATTGGTACGTTGAACCCACACTAGCACAGAGTGTCAACGATTTGGCACTTTTGGCTGCAAACACTCTTTTTTGCTGTGTAACATCATTTCAGGAGACCGTCCATTCATTCTTCCATCGGAACTCGCATCAGCTGCTAAAGTAAATCTGACAAAACTATCTTCAACCACTCAGTAAGAAAAGGAAAGAAGCAACAACAGAGAAAGCTCATTCATTTCATTTCGTCATTTTGGTACAATGAAGTCCAAAAGTGTATTATTGAACGACGATATCGTCGGCATATGTTCGATGCACATCATTACGAACGCCATAAAATTATAAAACTCGCCAACTGTTTGGCAGTTTTTTTCTCTCATCGTTAATTGCACTGTGTGCTGTGCTGTGTAAGGGGTAGATTGATTCAGAAACATTTGTGTGCTGGGCCTAAAGTTTTTAGTAAAAAACAGCCTGCTCAAATGTTTTTTTGCCTGAAACCGTCGACAAAGCTATGTTCCTCATTTATTGAGCAGAAAAAACATTGTTCGCCTTTAAAAGTGTGAATATATATTGTTGCGAAGCGTCCCTCACAGTTGCTCATATGTGTATGTATATATCTGGTCAAACATCCATTGGGTTGCTTTTGTTGGAGCCTGGGTGCCGCCCGTTTAGCCATCCATATTCTAATGAAACCAGCCGATGCGTTGGAATAAGGACGACGACAGGCCTGTCTCGCGGGCAGCTGCGCTCGTTTTTCACTATTCGGCAGCATATTGCGACTTATCATCAGCTTTTCAGCAACACAGAGAACCGCCGCACTTCGCTTTTTTTCTGCGTCCGCGCGCGACTTTATTTTCAGCCCTTTTTTCACTCCGTTCCTGCGTTACATCCTTCGCTTTGGCATTTTCGCGTTTATTGTCGTAATATTTGTGTGGATTTTGCGTTCTGACAATCATAATATAACAGATATTCTTTTGCAACATGCAACGTAATCGACCGCATAAATGTTAGTTGAAAGATGTGAAAAAAATCTCTTGTGTTTCAACCGTTTTTTTTCGATAAATCTGTTCCGCAGTAAACATCAACAAAAAATGGTTATCATAGTTCGACCTACAATAAATTATCACACACAATCACTGGGATTCTAGGCGCGCAAGCGGATTCAACAAACGGTATGATAATATTTTGACTGACACTGTTTTGACAAGCATGAGAGCGCACAAACGGCGTTCATTCATCATTACATCACAAAAACTGGGCACTTTCAAGAGTTCGAGCTCACAAAAATACAATGTTTTCATCCATATCTTTTTACTTCGATGATTTCAAACTGCTTTTTCAAACAGTTTTTGTTTTTTATCGTCCATTGCATTCGACATCAGTATTCGATATAGCTCTATCTTTTTTCTGTGCACAGCAATCAATGTTTTTGATAGTTGTTGTAGCTATCACTACAAACAAAAGCAGAAGTAAAAAATGAACCGTCTCAAAGACGTACGTGTTGGCACAGGAAGTGTTCCCTGGCTCAGTTTCGTTCAGGTGACGTCGTTTTCTTCCGGTACAAGAATGATGATTTATTTGTTGCAAACAAGCATCCTCAGTCCCGATTGTGTGTCCCTCGTAACGCGCATCTAATTAGTTATTTATCCACAGAAACTCACTTAGCAAGCAATATATCAAAAAGATCTTTCATGGACGCGTCAGATTGAGTTACTGCAAAGTAAGCTTACATTTAGCTGATTAGAAAACTACCCTCCCTGTACATGCTATGCAAGTGAGAAGGTTATTTCATTTTGTTTTCTCAACTCAACCATTTTCATCAAGTTTCACAACGTTTCAACTTTTTTACCATGCACGCACGTGCCTGTCATTTTTTAAGTCAGCTGTGTATTGGCAAGCATGGGATAATTTAATAAATGAAAAGAACCTAAAAATGGATGTAAATTAGAGCGCTTCGGAACTCTTCGAAGCACAAGACAGGGAACACACGTACACTGAATGCACGTGCGGAAAAACGACGGTAGGTTCTGGAGTTTTTCTATTTCATCACGTTCCCATTACAGAATCAGTTAACATTTGCATATTTTGCGTATCCACAAACACTTTGCTTAGGTTGTTCCATCACTGAATGACAAGAATGACAAAAAACGGCTTCAGCTGCAAAAAAACTTGCGTGCATGCGAGCAGACGACCGGAGCTAACAAGATTTTTTCTTCCGGTCACATGCTTTTACCGAATGCAGCTGGCCGAGTTGAAGTAGATAGATAATCATGTTGTCTATTCGTCCGTGTTTGGACACGAACCCTCGACTTCAAATGTGCCGCAAAGCCAACAGCGCCAGCAATATCATTAATTTCATTTTTTTTCTTCAACTCTATTTTTCTTGTCGCATTGAAGTCCCCAGACGGTTCAATATGCAACGAAAACCATGCACAAGTCGACTTTTTTTGAAAGATGTTTTTTACAATTTTTTAAAGCTGTAACGTGCACAATTGTACATGGGTAACGGCTCACGATTCAGGGACATTTGTAGTTAACACCGGGGCAAACAAACAAGTTCTCAACAAGGAGCTTCAGTTTCACCCATAAACCATGCCTTGAAACTCCCTATAGCGGCCGCTATATGGCGCGAAATTAAAAAAAACCTCGATTTTTTGCCGTTTTTTGCAAAGTGTACCATGTTGCAACGCATTTTTCTACCCAAGCGGATGTTTTTCAGAACCTGAAATAGTGTGCGTTTTGAAGATCTTGCGGAGCTCTACCGAGATATTAGCTCCGTCAAATCGGATCGTGTCCCTATTTTTCACTGTGAGCTACGCAAAATTACTTTTTTTTGGATTTTCACACTTTTTCCTTACTTTTATTTTCATGCAATGACAAAACAGTTTCTGACCCTGATTTTTGTGTCAAACAAGGGTTTTCGAGGTCGCTGAATTCAAATCTGACCTTAGATTTTTGCCCCGGGCAATTTTTTGCCCAAAAATTGGGCAAAAACGCGTTTTTTGCGTTTTTCAGTGTTTTTTGTTTTAATGTTTTAATTTTATGCGTGGATTTTATTAAAAAAACTATTTCTGATATAGCTTTACAACCGTTGTACTTGAATCAGTTTTTACATTTTGCAACTGACCGCTTGCTCACCCAAAAAACGGGTAAAATGTTGATTTTTTTTGCTTTTTTCATATGTTTTCGTTTCACAGTGAAAAAAATCAGTTCAGAAACAACTTTTAATTTTAATTTTTAATTCTCCAGGAGGTTTTCAAGGTCGCTGAATTCGAATCTGATTTTAGATTTTTGCCCCGGGCATTTTTTTGCTTAAAAATTGGGCAAAAAACTTTTTTTGCGTTTTCCAGTGGTTTTTTGTTTTAATTTCTAATTCTAAGTGTGGATTTTTATTTAAAAAAAACTGTTTTCTAATAGCTTTACAACTTCTGTATTTGAATACGTTATTATATTTTGTAACGGACCACTTTCTCATCCAAAAATGGGTAAAACATGGATTTTTTGCCGTTTTCAGACGTTTTCAATAAATAAGTTTGAAAACAATTTTTAAACCCCCTTCCTAGGAGTTCCCAAATGCGCCGAATCCATATATGTACAAATTTTACAACTGACCCATTATTAACCGTTATAAATGGGTAAAAAGCTACACTGTAGTCTTTCTGTAGACCTTTTTCTTTTTTGTGTTTGAACCAGACTTGTTAATTGATGTTAATTTGTCCTCAAAATTGAATTTGTTTTTGGTTTTTTAAAACTGGTGCATTTTTACCCCAATTTTACCTAATTGGGTAAAAACTGTCACTTTCAGCGTTTTGTTTGAAACGTACATTATGAATGGTTTTGCGTTTCTTTGATGCTTGAGATTGATGAATTCAAGTCTGCTACATGCACCGAGATTAGTGTTTTAACCCAAAAGGGTAAATACTTATGCACTTGCCTTATTTCAGGTCTTTTTGCTTTTTGCGAGAAACAAGCTTGTAAAGGTTAAAAGGTTCTGTATTCTAGTTAGTGTATTTCATTTTCATTAGTCTTTTATTTTCTAAAGCTCACAAGTTTTTTCTCAAGACTGACAGACTGACATGTACCCATACCGAATATACATTTACCCTTATATTTTGCCCCACTTTTTACCCTTTTGGGTTAAAACAGTAGTCTCGCTGCATGACATCAGACTTGAATTCATCAATCTCAAGCATCAAAAAAACGCAAAACCATTCATAATGTAAGTTTCAAACAAAAAGCTGAGAGTGACAGTTTTTACCCAATTGGGTAAAATTGGGGTAAAAAGCACCAGTTTTAAAAAACCAAAAACAATTTCAACTTCAGCGGCGTAAAAAATTCTCGAGGACAAATTAACATCAATTTACAAGTCTGGTTCAAACACAAAAAAGAAAAACGACAACAGAAAGACTACAGTGTAGATTTTTACCCATTTATAAGGGTTAATAATGGGTCAGTTGTAAAACTTGCCTACAGATATGGATTCGGCGCATTTGGGACCTTCTAGGAAGGGGTTTTAAAAATTGTTTTCAAACTTATTTATTACTATGAAACGAAAACGTCTGAAAACGGCAGAAAATCCATATTTTACCCATTTTTGGGTGAGAAAGTGGTCCGTTACAAAATATAATAACGTATTCAAGTATAGCAGTAATAAAGCTATTAGAAAACAGTTTTTTAAATAAAAATCCGCGCTTAAAATTAAAAATTAAAACAAAAACCACTTGAAAACGCGAAAAAAGCGTTTTTGCCCAATTTTTGGGCAAAAAAATGCCCGGGGCAAAAATCTAAAATCAGATTCAAATTCAGCGATCTTGAAAACCTCCTGGATAATTAAAAATTAAAATTAAAAGTTTTTTCTGAACTGATTTTTTTCACTGTGAAACGAAAACATATGAAAAAAGCAAAAAAATCAACATTTTACCCATTTTTTGGGTGAGCAAGCGGTCAGTTGCAAAATATAAAAACTGATTCAAGTACAACGGTTGTAAAGATATATCAGAAATAGTTTTTTTAATAAAATCCACGCTTAAAATTAAAACATTAAAACAAAAAACACTGAAAAACGCAAAAAATGCGTTTTTGCCAAACTTTGGGGCAAAAAATTGCCCGGGGCAAAAATCTAAGGTCAGATTCAAATTCAGCGACCTCGAAAACCCCTGTTTGACACAAAAGTCAGGGTCAGAAACTGTTTTGTCATTGCATGAAAATAAAAGTAAGGAAAAGTGTGAAAAATGCAAAAAAAGTAATTTTGCGTAGCTCACAGTGAAAAATAGGGACACGATCCGATTTGACGGAGCTAATATCTTGGTAGAGCTCCGCAAGATCTTCAAAACGCACACTATTTCAGTTTCTGAAAAACATCCGCTTGGGTAGAAAAATGCGTTGCAACATGGTACACTTTGCAAAAAACGGCAAAAAATCGAGGTTTTTTTTTAATTTCGCGCCCTATAGCGGCCGCTATAGGGAGTTTCAAGGCATGGTTTATGGGTGAAACTGAAGCTCCTTGTTGAGTAGAATAACGCTGCACCATTAGTTTGATTTTGACCCCGTGTAGCAGCACTTCAGTACTAGGCCCCCCACTCTTAGGTGCAACCGGTGTTAAAGTTTTAGACAGACTAGTCAGCAGAATTTGCTAACAGAATCTTAATGATCTTCCCGCCGATAGAACTTCTGTTCCACTTATTTAATCAGCTATATCAATTACGCATCTCACAACAAAAATCAGAAAGAAACCTAATAATACTGTTATCAATAGAGAACTGGCGAAAAATTGAATCATGGAGTACAGTGCTCCAGTGAGATTCAGCGCTCATTTATGCCTTCGTTGCACTTGCCTTACGAAAAATCCAGCGCGTAAATTTCGAGCGATTAGATGGGGAACATTATAAAATTTACGATGATATCACATTAGATTATTGCGCTTTACTTGTCATTCGTTTGGTTGCATCTCGTTTGTTGGCAGACAGCGAGGCACTTTTCGATAAAGCACTTGTGTCAGCCTTGATCCAGCTGCAACGCTCATCACTGTTCTAAATTAGAAACTGTCATGATGGAACTTTCACATAAAATTTGCCAGGAACACCGTGGTAGTACTATAGTACTACAGATCGCTTAGTGCTTAACTAACTCCGGCTGATTCACTATTACTACACTGATACAGTTGCAATAACTCATGTCACATTCTCTTAGCTTGCACTTGAATGACTTGCACGTGTGTGAATATTGGCGTTCTCTGCGTTTATTTGTCTGTCACAGCGGTTGCAACGTTGCACAAAAATAGTCAAGCATACTAATACTATACACCGGAACTATCCGTTCAAAACCGCGAGTCACTTTTGCGCACGGAGCGCTTAACTCAAATGCACAGCTGCTGCAATGTAGCTGTGGTCAGTTTCTCAATAGTTTTATAAAATAAATAGCTTGAACTGGTCCAGTGGGGATAAAACTCAGTGCAAGCATTCTTTCAGCCAGAGTTATTCGTTTTAGATATGAAAATGCTTGTAAAGCAGAGCATGAGACGCTTTTTACATGGACACTGCTTCGATATCTTGCGGACGGTGGATGGCGGGCTTCTTTCTGCTGTGAAACGACAGCACTGCAAATTGAGTTGACGTTTTCTGCGCTGTTACAAGCAATGGCTATTTACGTTTTGCGGAATAATAGTGATTTTGTCGAATTGCACATTCGTATATCTCTGCAGCTTTTTGTAGTCAAAGCGCCATCTCTCATGACGCTCACGATACACATCCTCACAGAAAAAAACGTGCTCGTGGTCAGTTTTATAGTTTTACTGGCGCCTCCCTGACCGAAACCAGCGCTGCTTTTGATTAGTATCCTAACGCCGTTAATGGTGGTTGACGAAGAACGGTTTCAATAGCATGATTGCAGTTATGGCCGTGTTTATCTTTTTCATGCGTTAAACACACACCCACCCCCCCCCCCCACCAACCCCCCCCCCACCCCCCCCCACCCCCCACACACCCAACCCCCCCCCAAAAACACCCCCCCAAAAAAAAACCCCACCCCCAAAACCCCCTTTTTTAATCGTTTGTATTTGATTTTTTCATTTTTTTTATTTTTAGTAAGTCTTTATTTACTTCACGTTGTTCCTTATTGTGCGGTTGGAAAAGCACTTCAGGAATCGATCCAAACATGAACAAACCACAGCATTTTTCGCAACAGAACTTGATTACAATAACTTTTCATCTCAATTATCACATTATTTTGCAAAATGGGCAAATCGATGCTAAAGCGAAACCGCAACAGCGCCAACACTCTTTTATCTTTATAATTTGCATTTTTTCAAACGTGTGTAAATTCATTCATGAGACATTTCGTCGCCAGCAGTCACAAGTGATCGCAGATCGCATGTATCAATTTGCCTGGCAATTCAGTAACAGCAGACGCTTCTGAGGTGCGTGTCTCTGTTTGCACACTGCAGGCACCCAACTGTTTGAGTGCCATTTCAACTGATCACTGCTGACACGTGCGCATGCGTGTCTCTGTTTGTTATCCGTTCATCTGAGCGTGTTTGATTTCTTCAAGATTTTTGATAATTTATTCAACGAGTTTCGTGTGTAAAAATATGTAATGTCTTAGTAGCAACCCAATCAATTGTGTTATGAAGAAAAAAACAAAAAACCTACAGTACAATGTAGGTCAATTTTTTGTTTTTGTTCAGTTTATATTACCTATTTTGAATTTTTCAGCTTGTTTTCAATTCCTTTTGTGACCTGTGAAAAACTCAAAATGTCAGTAAAAAGATCATTAACGTATAACAAGAGCTCGTGGCTGAAAAACACTAAAAACTTTTTTTTAAAATCAAACATATCATGCCTTCAAGTCAATAAAAAACACGGCGAGGCAAGTCCAAAACGCACTTCCATTTCTCATGCTTTCACTGTGCATGTTCACACACGTCACGCACCAAAATTCTGGTTGTGGTTTGCAGAACTGCGGCAATTTATTACAAATGTTCAACACAGATCCCAGACTTTTTACGGCATACAATTTTTATCACATAATCATACAAGTACTTTCAGTTCCTAAAAACGTGTGAGAATGCCGCTTTTTATTAGATGCGAATGAGCGTCGCAAACAGATTACCAGCCTGTAATTCAAGTTTGTTAAACGTGGTGTACAACATGTACATTGTACATGTACAACAGCATCGTGCAAGTTGTAATCGATCGTACGTCTTACAACACCGCGCATAAAATGTGTCCCCCGCAGAGTCTACTCTGACACTTGTTCAGTGGCTATTGTTTCTCGATTTTCCCTGAAAAAAAGTGTTTCAGTTGTAAATGCTTTCAAATGTCGAGCATTCGGCCTAGTTTAGTTCACTACAACTTATTACTTAGATTTTGGGGCTGCTAGAAAGTTGTTTTATGTGTAAATGTATAGTAGATTCTCGGAAAGACTTAAAAATGAACGGGTACCATGTGCCATGAGCAGAGTTGTCCGTGAAACGGACCGCTATAACGCCAAACCCAATTTTTGCAAGTCTCACAGCACCTAGCCTCAGCTTTTTAGCCTCTGTTTTGCCTTGTGACAAATATTTTTCTGCTCCAAAAATCTGGAAAACTTCCTATTTTTTATAACCCGCAATAGTGAGTCACTGTTACATTGAACTTCGTATTTAAGTCAGGCAATCATTTAGTCGTCTCGTAGTTGATCATTAAATGCCAGGATTAACTGGCTCAAATTTGGACTGTTGTTTATTTTGGCGCTTGAATGACTAAGACTATAACATCTGACTGCATTCTTTTATTCCATCAGTTTCAAATCCTCCCTGACAAAAACCCAATTGCTGACGCTCCAATCAACACGCACGTATTGCAGTCGCCATCACTGATTTGATTATCTGCCCCCCCCCCCTCCAAAATGCTCACGCGTCGCCGTTGCAAAATCAACTGCCGATTGTACTACATAGACAACTTCATTGAAATTTGATTGATAATTTTCTGTCCATATATGAAAGAAAAGAACACACAATACTTTGTCATATAGCAGCACAGCATTTTTGGGTGATAAAGATAAGCGCCACGGGATGCCAGTGTTTCGCGGTTAGCGCACAGGGGGTCTTTTGTTAACCACGTGCATTTTTCATGTCCCACTAGTACGAGACATGTCTTACGACAGACCAGAACCTCGCTACTACTTCAGCTTCACATACTCTTTTTTGAAGACGATGATGATGTACAACATAAAACATACTGTACGACTGCATGAGGAACATTATTTTTCTTTGGTATTACTATTTCAAAGCTCTCCGCGCTTTTGGCACATGTTGACTTGTTTTTACTTTTTTTGAAAAGGGCTGGTGAAATGCGTCTTACTTTACATGAGCGCACTTTTCGTGCTTATCGGAAATATAAACCCGTGCTGCGTGCCAGTTCTGTAGGCGAGGCATTTTCGCGCCAAAATGAATACACGCTCACACCAGACAAGTTTAATGTCTATCTGCGAGAACCGGTATAGTACCAATGCCTGGTTGAAATTAGCAACAGCTTCACCTACACTACGCACGGCTAGTTAGCTTGTGATGGAATCGGGCTTGTATGACTTGTGTGTACGCAGAATGCATTATAAGACGGTTCTGATGCTGTATTTTTGCTGTATCGACTCAAACAACGTATGCACATAGTTATTCAAGCCGCCAGAAGAAGAAAATCAACCTTCAAAATTGCAAAAATTACTTCTTTTGCATTCATTCACACTTCAATGTTTGCATAAATACAGCTTGCGCCAGTGGAAATGGAAGTGTGAAATGTCCACATCATGTACGGCATCATAGAAACGCAATGAAAATAATAGTGAAAGTGCTTGCGCCTTGCAGTGCATGCGATTGCATAACATAGATAACACAATTGCAACACAGATTCTTATGCCAATGACGGAATAGAACTTTTGCTCGTACATAATTGCAGTTTTGTTTTGTTGGCATTTGGAAGTCACCGGCAAACACAGACTGCTAGGCTAGAAGTTACCGGTAGTTGGATTTCAATGTCGTGACACAAAATGATGTAAATTTTCTAAAATTCTTATCACAATATACTGTATACTGTATTTCAAAGTTTTGAAATATGTATAATGTGACCACACCACCAGTACTAATCAAATAATTCACATCCGTTCGTGCGTGTTAGAATCCTTGGCTTAGCTATTCTTTTTTCCTTTGGTGTTTGCGAAATGTATCACAATTATGTATTTTCAACCTCATCATTCTCGTGATTGAATCTGCCTGCGATAAACCAGATAGTTTATCGCAGTTTATCGCTGACCGGTGTCGCAGTGCAGACTGTGTTTGGTATTGGTTTGCACACCGCAGTCTAATCTAGACCGTTACCAGCCCATTATGTAAACTGATATATCGCACCTTTGGCTTTTGTATTATGTACGTTTCTTGTTTGTTTTTGTTGTCTGCACAATTGTATCAATTCTGCATATACAATGTAGATTGATGCCGCTGCAGCGCGTTATCTCCCGCGTCGGGAGTTTTGGCTGGTTGGTTTGGCATTGTTGGAAATCCATTCCATAGTTTCCGAGCGATATATCTGAACCGCGAAAAAAGACCGGGTTTTTGTGATAGATTATTTTTGTTTCTCCCTTGTTCGTTTGTTATTGAGCACTATTGAGCATAACCAGGTGCTATCACACGAGCGGCCTGTTTTTTCTCGGTTTCTCGCATGTTTTTACTGCATCCGGTTTTTGCTCATTTTTGCTTGTCTCATTTGCTTTTTGTTTGATCGAAGATTTTCTAAGCTGGCCGACTTTTCATGGTTTTTGTGTGTGATGGATGTGTAATGTGGGGTACCTCAATTTATGGGTACACTAACTTTGTGATCTTTGAAAGAAAGAAAACGCACCAAGTTGTAGTACCATGTTTTTCGCTTCAAATTTTGATGGTTTTCAATGAGTCTGGATATTGCCGGAAAATAACAACGGGGATTTCTTTTCTGGCTACATGCGTACAAAAAGTATCTTAAGTAGAATGAAAAAGCAACATAATAACGCTATTTTTCTTAAGCATGTTTTTGAAACTTACCATGAAACTTTGACATGAAACTTTTTAGTACAGTAAATTGCAACAAGCAACACTGCATTATCCCAGTAACAAACAAAACTGAACGACAATCAAACATTGTTCAATCCACACTCTGTGTTTTGTGCACATATCGGGTCCATGTTCAGTACTTCATTTCGTTGTTGTTTTGTTATCGTCAATAAGATTCAAAGACTGAAAGTTCACAGACGGCGCGCGTGATTTATTTGCGGCATTCAGTTGTCTATTTTGGTTCCATCCAACAACAACACAAGATAGTTCATATTTCAAAGCATTTCAATGTACAAATAACCGTCGTTTGTGTGTGTGAAAGCCAACCAGAAGTGAGCAGCTACTCAAGTTTTATTGTGCTACTTTCTCAGACGCTGGCAATTCCGCATTTTTCTCGCAGTACTTTTGGTGGAACAGACATTTGGGACTTATGCTTATGCTGCTTTTGTGCTTTGCGCAGTGTGCACACTATTTTCGCTGGTGACGGCGGTATTGTTGTCAGTTTCGCAGTTTTACGGCACCTCCGCCCTCTCACTCGTCGCCCTCTTATATGGTTTTCCTTGTCGTATGCCAGTTTGGTTGGTTGCCGAGACGTGTATATCTGAAATGGCCGCTATTTTACCAGCGCGAAACGAATCGTGTTTGAGCTCCGTGCACAGATTTTATAATGCCATGCAAACATTGCTGCGGTTGCAGAAACTCAATGCTGATTTATTAGTTAACTTTTATTTGCGCACACATGCACGCCAGATTTTTCTACCGTGAAAAAGTTTTACCGGTTTGCTGCATACGGCTTAAGTGAAAAAACAACTTACTTTTTAGGCGTACGCACTGTCAAACGAGCCAGACTTCCGATGTAATTAAAAGCGACGTCTTGGAAACAAGCTCCGACAAAGTTATTCGAGACGAAAAACTCAATTGATAAAAAGCATTCCCACAAAACTCGATCTCGACAACGTTGAACAATGTTGGCAAGGTGGAGGACAATACTTATAATCTGCGTGGTGGCTCAAATCGTTGGCTGCCAACAACGTCAACGAATATCAGTACATCCGAAATCAACAAAGGCGCTGAAAGGAACCAATGTGTTACTGAGGTGCTCGGTGGAGCATCAAGCTGGACCGGTGCAATGGACCAAGGATGGCATGGGGCTTGGCGAAGACAGGTCGTTGCCAACACACAATCGTTATTCGATGACTGGAAACACAAGTAAGTCAAAGTCAACAGGGCCTTGTTTTCTAGCCACAAGACTCCAATTTGATTTCTGTTGATATCAAAAACACCCGCACTTCTTTTTCTAACAACAGATGAATACAATCTGCGAATCGAAAATGTCACTTTGGAAGACGATGCCGAATATGAATGCCAATTAAACGCCGTTATTAACAATCCAGCGCAGCGCTCGAAACGCGTTCATCTGACGGTGCTTGGTAAGTTGAGAGATTACAGTTTTGAAAACAACCGAAGGTATGATTTCAGATTTCATTCAGATTTCAGAAATGAAAAGTTTTAAGATATACGCAGATATATATTAAAAGTCACTAATAAAGTGGTCATTACATCCATGACCATTGCAGTACCACCAAGAGTGCCACAGCTACAAAACAGCGGCGACATAATCGAAGGCACGGCCCGCCA